>JAVSCE010008415.1:0-128336 GCA_032199065.1 Smutsia gigantea
AGTGAGTGGTGTGTTGAAATCTCCTAAGATGAATGCATTGCTGTCTATTTCCTCCTTTAATTCTGTTAGTATTTGTCTCACATATGCTGGCGCTCCTGTGTTGGGTGCATATATATTTATAATGGTTATATCTTCTTGTTGGACTCACCCCTTTATCATTATGTAATGTCCTTCTTTATCTTTTGCTACTTTCTTCGTTTTGAAGTCTATTTTGTCTGATACAAGTACTGCAACACCTGCTTTTTTATCTTTGTTGTTTGCATGAAATATCTTTTTCCATCCCTTCACTTTTAGTCTGTGTATATCTTTGGATTTGAGGTGAGTTTCTTGTAGGCAGCATATAGATGGGTCTTGCTTTTTTATCCATTCTGTTACTCTGTGTCTTTTGATTGGTGCATTCAGTCCATTTACATTTAGGGTGATTATTGATAGATATGTACTTATTGCCATTGCTGGCTTTAGATTCATGGTTACCAAGGGTTCAAGGGTTGCTTCTTTACTATGTAACAATCTAACTTAACTTTCTTGTTAAGTTATTGTAAACACAGTCTGATGTTTCTTTATTTCTCTCCCTTCTTATTCCTCCTCCTCCATTCTTTCTATAGTAGGTGTTTTATTTTTTGCCTTTAGTTAGTATTTGGATGGTCTGCTTTCTTTGCTATGATTTTATTTTCTCTGGTGACATCTTTTTAGCCTTAGGTGTGCTTCCATCTAAAGCAGTCCATTTAAGATATCCTGTAGTGGTGGTTTATGAGAGGCAACCTGTCTCAACTTTCATTTGTCTGGAAATTGTTTAATCCCTCCATCATATTTAAATGATAATCGTGCTGGATACAGTATTCTTGGTTCGAGGCCCTTCTGTTTCATAACGTTAAATATATCATGCCATTCTCTTCTGGCCTGTAAGGTTTCTGTTGAGAAGTCTGATGATAGTCTGATGGGTTTTCCTTTGTAGGTGATCTTTTTTTCTCTCTCTAGCTGCCTTTAATACCCTGTCTTTATCTTTGATCTTTGCCATCTTAATTATTATGTGTCTTGGTGTTGTCTTCCTTGGGTCCCTTGTGTTGGGAGATCTATGAGCTTTGGTGGACTGTGAGACTGCTTCCTTCCCCAGCGAGGGAAAGTTTTCAGCAATTATTTCTTCAAAGACACTTTCTATCCCTTTTTCTCTCTCTTCTTCCTCTGGTACTCCTATAATGCGAATATTGTTCCGTTTGGATTGGTAACACAGTTCACTTAATATTCTTTCATTCCTAGAAATCCTTTTATCTCTCTCTGCCTCAGCTGCTCTGTACTCCTGTTCTCTGTTTTCTATTCCATTAACAGTCTCTTGCATCTCATCCATTCTGCCGTTAAGCCCGTTGATCACTTGTCTGATTTCTGCATTGTCTTTCCTCAGTTCCCTCACTTCCTCCCTCAGCTCTTGCACATTTCTCTGTAGGTCCATCAGCATAGTTATGACTTTTATTCTGAATTCTTTTTCAGGGAGGCTGTGCATTTCCATCCCTTCAGACTCCCTCTCTGGGGTTGTCTGGTTGATTTTGGTCTGAACCATATTCCTCTGTCTTTTCATGGCTATAGAATTGGTCACTGATAGTTGCCACGTATGTCAGCTGGGCTCTTAAAGACTTTGAATAGAGAAGAAAAAAAAGAAGAAAGAAAGAAAGAAAGGAAAAAAGAAAAAAGAAAGAAAAGAAAAAACAAAAAAAATGCCCACCGGATGTAGATTCTGTGGGAATGCTGTAGGTGGCGCTATTGTCCCACTATTCCACAGCTGTGACTGCGCCGCTCTGCAGGGCCCATTATCACTCTGGCAGGTGTGGGAACCAATAGGAGGCTGTTGATCTCAGTGAGAAGTGTAAGTATGGCTACGCTTCCTCAGTCACCAGCTAAGGCATCTGAAACTCCCCAGGACTCGCAGCCTGCTGGGCTGAGTGTGCTGGGGCGATCCAGCTCCTCCGCTGGGCTCCTGTCTCTTTAAGACCGCTGAAGAAAGCGTGCGCTTTTTTTTTTTTCCTCATCGGGAGCCGGCTGCAAGCACCCTGGCGTGTTCCCGGCTCAGATCCTGCCCCTCTGTCTCTCCAATCTCCGCTGCACTGCGCAATGTGGGTCAGCGCTCCCCGCGCAGATCACCGGGGCTGGCTACTTCGCGGGGTGCACTTCCACTCCCTCCCGGCTCTGAATCCTCTCCTCCCGCCGGTGCGCTGGGGTGGGGGAGGGCTCGGGTCCCTCCGGGTTGCGGCTCCGTATCTTACCCGCCTCTTGGGGTGCCGAGTCCTCTCGGGTGTAGCTGCACGCTGTGCGCTTTCCTGTGTGTTCTCATCTCTCTTTTAGGAATAGATGTATTTGCTGTGTTTTCGTAGATAAATATAGTGTTGGGAGGAGATTTCTGCCGCCCTGCTCACACCGCCATCTTCCCGGAAGTTTGTTCAAACAGTTTTTGTGTGATCCAGTGGCTATTACCTCACATCAAAACAGTGACTAGCAGACATGCTGAGGCAGTATAAATAAGAGCTCCATCCTGAAACCAGTAGTGTCTGAGAACCATCCTTACGTATGTACTGGACTTCCACAAGATGCCTGACTCCAGTTAGGTGTTGTGATATATAATTCAGGTTGGGAGTCATTACTTCAGAGCAGATGAACATGCTATTTAATCACATAGATTAAATATAAGTAGAAAATAATAATGTAAAGCTGGAAGGAATTTAAAACACTACCCTCACTTCGAAGATCAGAAATCTCTGGTCCAAAAGGATTAAAAGTTTTTGTAAAAGACAGAAGAAGTTGGTGAATTATTTAAGTCTAGAATCCAGAATTCTTATTCCTGGCCAGACGCTGAAAAGAGCACTCACGGATACCAGAACTTATTGAAGGGGAGGGAGTTCCACATCCTTAGTTATTTTTCCTAGTAGAATAAACTCTGCAGCAGCTAAAGTAGAAGCTAGTGCAAAGATAGAATATGTCTGGCAGGGGAGACACATTGGAACAACTCACAGGGCCATTCGCTGAATGGGGGATGGTTAGTTGGGAGCCATACTTTTGATCTGAATGCTAATCCCTGGGCTATAGCTTGAAGGCAGATCACCTTTCGTCACCGTCATAACAGAGAGAAACTGAGATCTGCAGGATTTGTTACAGGAATCAGATGTTTTTCTCCTGGTCATGAGGCATTCTTGGTTTACAGATATTTGTGATGAGCCTGGGGCGCTGTCATCCTCAGTTTGATATTGTCAACACCCAGGTCCTTCCTTCGTCCCCATTTCCGCTAACTGTGGGCCCATGCAGAGGAACGAGGGAGCAAAGCCAGAGTAACTTCACATTGAGAAAGACCAGGTGGAGAGACTGCCAAGCTACTCTCTTGAAGCTTGGATGCACTTCATTCTGGATAACTCCAGTCTGATCAGAAGGTCATAAATAAGTTCGGAAATCCACAGGGTGGAAAATGAAAAGTGATAAGTAACTGCACACACTTTTGGAGGCTCTGTATCAGCTATTTATCATGGTAAATAGTTGATTCAGTCTTGCAGCTGACTATTCACAGTCTGCTTTTTAAAAAGCACCAGTCTCTTGTATCATTTTTTCTCAAGAGAAAACTGTGTAGGAAATCATGAATGTGTAGTAAATTAGTCGTTTTCTCTTAGCATTTTCCCTGATGTCTTTATAAATTATAACTGACAAGTTTAGTTCTCTCCTTCATCTGAGGAAGGAATTCTTAAACTTATGTATCAGAATTAAAAAGAGGTTGTGCATTAAGTTAAAATGTTCTTAAGAAGCATTTAATCCTCATGTGTGCCCTTTTGCTTTTGTTGTTCATATCCTGCATTGGTGACTTGCTTATGCTGTGAAATCTTTTACATATGATCTTTTAAATATTATGTGAACATGTCTTGATAAGTCGTGTGGTAGATATATGGAATACAGAAATGGATGCATATACCAAATTCAATGAATGGTCCCTCACTTATTCACAGAAATTACTTCAGTGCAAAACTAACTGAGAGTTTGCTTGAAGTTTGGCTTTGCAAATCAAAAGACACTTACAAAAAGATGTGAAATTTAAATACGTTCCAAGAGGAGAAGACAGGAGGGGTATGGAATCATAAGAATGGAGAGAAACAGATGAGAGCCCCAGTTCAGGCATGTGCACACACACACCAGAAACAAGCCAGACCAAAATGCAAGGACATACATAGAGTGACGACAACTTTCAACAAAACAATTATTTGACTAACAACAACAATAAAATTCCTGTTCTCGAATCCAAGGCTGTTCTTAACTGTCTTGATAATAGCATCTAAATGCTGGTTAAAGTGAAATAAATACAAAGTTGTTTGAGAAGATTGTGAAGACAAACCACAGGATGATTCACTTATGTTCACATATGGGACTTCCCTCACCACAGCACAACTCCAGGATTTACCAGAAATGTTCTTAGTATTTTATAGTTTTTGGCTACTTTAATTTAAAAGAAGCCTTTATTTTCAGCATGGGATAGGCACTGTCTACTTTGCCACTTTGAAAGAATACTAACTTGATCATTATCGCTGATTTACCCAACTGAAGGAAACGTGTCTGGGCCTCTAGTAGATAAGCACCATGTGGTTTTGCAGAATTAGAACTGAGAGGGAAATGGTGGGCTTAGTCTGGCATTTCCTGTCTTGAACCCTGTTGATCTAGGACTGCAAAGGTTAAGATAGAGGTCACTTGAGTTTAAATATCATAATACAAAACTCAACTTAAGAGGCAATATATGCCCAAGGAAATCTAGGAAAATTATTGCACTGTTCCTTTTAAGATCTGAGGTTAGTAAATGAAATTCCTAAGGTCGCATGGTTTAGACAACAGTACAGCATTTACTGCTGTAATGAATACCATCAGAGGACCTCAGAGTCATAGAGCAAAATACCTGTTCAGAGCTAAGAACATTGTTTGTCGTAAGTTCTTTATAGCTAATTCGTGTTGATCAGCTTGCCTCTATTTGTCACTGAATATAAATAGGGAGGAACGTCCTAGGAATTTAGCTCTCAGTTTTCTGAAAGCACCAAAGGGAGTTGAGCAGAAATAACTATGCTTCAGCTACAGGTAAATAGGAGAAGTTGCCTTCTGTGAGCCCGCATGCTGCAGACTTTACCTTTGCCCTGTCCTCTCCTTCCTCCATCAGATCGGGAAGTTAGTGGCAGGGGGTGTGGGGGGATGCACTAAGCTGCTCAGGCTCACTGGCCCTCAAGTGGGCAAGAGATTTGTTTTTCGTAGGTTGGGGTGGGGGTGGGGGCATCTATGTTCAGACCTACCTCAGAATTGAATGATTCAGTCTGTAGAAGCTGGGATTTTAAAAATTTTTTGCCAAGTTCTACAATAGTACTGTCTCATACAACTTTTTGCTCTGGCGGAAGAAATGTTCTAGAATCTTCTCTGTCCAGTAAGGTAGTCACTAGTCACATGTAGCTATTGAATACTTGAAATGTGTGTCAACAGAACTGAATTTTAATTATATTTAACTTTAATTAATTTAAAATTTAAATGTCTATATTTGGCTATTGGTTTCCATATTGAAACAGGCAGAACTTTCATAACATCTTGGCATGTGTATGACCCTGACTGAACTTACTGAATTTCATGTAGGCTGAAACATTGTGATTTTATTAAAAATACTAGTGAGATGACAAGATTTGTAGAGTGACTTGGGCATTGGTATGGAAAGATTATTTCTTTGGGAAACAAAACCTTATGAGGACAGGTCTCAAAAATTAATTAATTTAATATTTATTGGAAGGTCATTAGCAGGTTGCAGTGGGCTATGTGCTAAGAATACAAAGATGAGAGAGTTTCTGCTGTTAATAAGCTTACCATCTAGTGGGAGGAAGGGGACCGAGCAGTATGTAAAATATAAGATGATAAGTGCTTGGATGGAGGAATTAACTATATAGCTAAGGCATCATAAGGTATTTTTATGAGGTAGGGTGTTCAAATCATTGTTTAATTGTTAACATTTTGGACATGTGGTATTATAATGCAGGGTGTTAGGTACTGTGAGAAATAAAACGATTGAGAAAACCTCTGCTTTCAAGAATTTTCACTCTAAACTTCTGCACTAATTGACCCATTTGTCCTCCCCAAAATATAGATCTCTTTTCAAAATACTGGTGTGAGGTTCTTTGATTCCTCAGCTCTAAGTATCAGTAGTGTTGTTTGTTGGGTTCTTTGTGTTGAGCGAACATTCTTAAAAAACATTTTGTTGTTGCTCCAGATTTAAGTCTTTGGCTTGTCACCTGTTGAGTGGGTCCTGTATTAGGTCTTGTGTACTATTCATTCACCTAAAAGTCAAGGGCGCAGGGGGGAGAATGTGGGAGACAGACTGAACACTGTGTAGCTTATGCCTTGATAACCTTGCCTCTGCATCTGTGACAGACCACTCACATCTGATGATAGTCTGACTCATGTGCCAGTTCTAATTCTCTGCCCCTGGGCCGTTTCTGAAGCTGGGGAGCACATACTCAGCACATGGGAGCATGTTAATGTCCCTGGGAGCTATCCGTAGAAATGGCAGACAGAATTAGTGTCTAAATGCCCTAGTGCCCATCTTCCAGATCAATATTTCTGAGAAATACTTTGTTCCTTCTTCGAGGCCCTGGAAGCTTTTCTAAACTAAAACCAAATGCAAAGCCAGAACAAACAAACAAAACAGAAAAACAAAGGCAGAGGCGTGCCATCAGCCTGTAGCAAGAGTCCTGACAACGCCCCTCACCTTGGTTTTTCTTCCTCCCTGTCTCACTCTCCCAGATTCCTCAGTCCTACTTTTTACTTTTTGAGATAACCTTGCAATAAACTATCTGTACTCAAGTCCTTCTCTGTGAGTTGAGTAGATTAGGTAGTATAAGCTCTGGTTCACAGTTAAATTGTAGGGGTGTGTGTGTGTGTTATCTATGCTCAGAAAGACTTAAGAATATATTATTTGTTAATTTCAGAATATGTCCTAAATTCTTTCACTTCTCAGTGTTCTAGGATGTTCATTGTTTTCCCCCAAGTCCATTGCATTTTTAAAAAAGCAAAATCCCCTTCCCTGGGTATTCCCTCTATCTGGGTTGATTGCATTCTAACCCTGTTTAGGCTGTTATCTTTGGAAACCAAGGAAAAAGTCAGTTAAATGTGAATTTGTCATGACCTCATTTATTCATGAGAATAGCTGACCAGAAAGGAAATCAGCAAAACTTACCTTTGTGGCCTCTTTTATTCTTTTTTAAAAGACAATCATGCTTTCATTTTGAAAGAACACGACGTTTCTCTCTTTACTTTTTTCTTTTTCCTTTATTATTATTTTTTTGACCCTATCCTCCCAGATTTTTGTTATTATTGTTGTTGCTGCTTTCCAGTGATTATAATACTCTCTTTCCTTTAAAAATTCTTAGTGACTCCCACACTGACAAGTAATCATGTTTCCACTTACTGACAGCAACCTGCATGTCACTGTTCAGAAACTCTGGCCAGGGCTCATTTTGTTCTTTTCCCGTTAGTGTTACCGTTGCTTTTGAACAGGCAGGGGTGTTGGCCAAAGCTGATGTAGTGATTCTAGTCATCATCCCAGAAGGCTAGATCATGTAGGCTGCTACTTCTGTCTACTTCTTATATTTAGCAGCTCAGAATTTATTTATTTCTGTTCAACTTGAAATTTGCATTTCAAAAGAACTTTCTCTTGGGCAGGGTCAAGAGCTATCCGCTGAGATAAAAACGCTGTAGCAGTAAGGTTTCTGGACCAGCTTTATTGCAATAATCCACAAATGCATAACACTTGTGTACGTTTCTAATAGCAAATAATCCACATACCTTTATTTTCTTTTCGAAAGCCATAATTCACTGGAATATTTTATAAAAGACAATTTGTAAATTGTCTTTTAGCTGATACTTTTAATCATCCTGATGTTTTTCCCTATGAAAATTAAAGAATCCATTTTATGACTTATTTTCTCCATTATTTCACATGTTTTAATTTGCAAAAATCCTGTAGCTTTTAAAAAATAACCATACTGAAAAATTTCATCTAAGGAAGTGGCATGCCAGTATTATAACTGCAGATATGATCCAAGTGTTAAGTCCGGACCCTTATATTAATTTCAGAGATATAAAAGAATGTGTAATACTCAAACTAAATGACAGCTTTCTGAAAATTCAGCAAGAGCTCTCCCTTAGTAAAACTTTCTGAGATGGAATCAAAGGAAAGAGAAAAGAAGAAAGTATCTATGTTCATTTATTGGAAACATTGTTTTTCAGGTTATCCAGGTAAGAATAAATAAAAAATTACATTCCTGGAATACCATCAGTAGAGATAATAACTTTCAAGTCTTTTATGTATACAAAATTAGGATCATATATAATATTTTTACATGCTGTCATTTTTACTTAACATTACATAGAACCTATAATTTTTTCATGCTATTATTTCTGTCATATAGTATTTATAAATATCATATAGTCTTTTTAAATCTTTAAAGATATGCTATTATTTATTTATATTATGTAGTCTTTAAAAAATATATTTTTCTTGTCTGAAAAATGCTTCCTGGAATCGTTTGTCACATTTCATTATGTCATTCCCTGAGTGGACAGAAGGCTCTTTCCTTCCTTCCTTTTTTTCTCTATTATTAATTATATTCCCGTGATACTTCTTTACATAAATGTTTGACTCCATCCATGGGGTAAATGCAAGTTTTCACCCAGAATTTTCCACCTGGCTTTGATAGTGGTGTGCAGATGCGGGCCTGTTTTCCATATCAGTGGGCCGTGGTAGAGCCTCCGCTGGGGCAAGGGGTGGAGAGAAAACGGCCATTCTCTCCTCCCCTCCATACCTGGTTAATTGGTCTGGTGTCTGCCAGTCACCAGGGACCCATCCACGGAGTTCCTCCCAGAACGGGTGGGCAGCAGGAAGGGAGTGTGCCCATAGCAGCAGGGACAGACGGAGTGGGGGCTTGCTAGCAGAGCTGAGTGAGAGACTGAGCTGTGAGCAATAAAACCCTTTCCCCCAACCTGCCCTTTCCCTTGTCTTCCTTTGCTTTCATCTGATTTATAGGAAACTTGCCCAGGAGGGGGAACCCCCTTCTTCCCAGAGCCACAACATCTCAGATTATTTCATTATGAAAGATTTCTGGAAGGGGACTCAGGCATCAAATCATTGCACTTTTTATGGTAGTTGACACATTAACAAATAGCAGTCTAGAAATTTGCTACCAAAAACCTATTAGTGTGCTCATGTCACTACATTTCACTGGTATTTCATTTTATTCTTTCTTTATCATTGCCAACTTGTTAGGGTACCCCCTTAATCATTTCTCACTGGCTAATTTACATTTCTTTAATTAAGAGTGAAGTTTTTTTTTTCTTATGTTCAAATTTCTATTTCTGTGAATTTGTTTATGGCTTCAGTCCTTTATTGTGAAACTCCTAATATACCTCTGACTAACTCAGGGCTTTATTACAGGTCTAAGGAAACTGTTAGAAACATTTTAATCATGTGTCATGATTTCTCATTCTTTAGTTTTTTCATTCCTCATTGCTCAGTGATATTTGATGATATATCCCTTTAACAACTATGGTGTTTTGCTACTCCCTGATCAAGAACAAATCAGCAATCTGTAGTGCCAACATAAGAAGTACACTTACTGGCTACCAGAAAATTAAACAATATATGCCAAGATATACAGGTAGATTAGAGTGGAATTTAAGGCTAATATCCAGCTTTTTAATCACCTTTGCTCAAGTGTTGGTAGAAGATACTAAGAAACTTCTTAAGCAGATCCTGCAATTCATGAAAGAAAATGATGTCAAGTGTGAGTAGGTCAAGAAAATACTCCTGTAGTACAGAGATTAACTCAGTTCCAGAAGTGTATCTTACCTTTTTATACTAAGAAAAGTAATCATTATTTTTTTCTTTTACTCAAACTGTTTAAAATGGAGTGCTGTGTATAAAAACTATTGGGAAATCTCCATACAGTACTGGTTTTCAGGATTGAATTTAGCTATGAGTATAATCTGTTAACATTAATTATCGATTCCTGTGTAAAAAATTATCCCCAAAACTTAGCAGCTTGAAATAAAAAGAAAAAAAAACATTTATTATCACACAATTTCTATGGATTAGGAATCTGAATATGGAGTAGATGGTTGCTTCAAGGTCTTTCATGACACTGTGGTCAGTGTTAGAGGAACATGGCTCAGTATTGTAATACAATGTCCTGTCGAAAGTTATGAGTTATAATGTGATATGTTTATTTTTGTGAAAATAATAGTTATTTAGGTGAATTTGAGATGTATGTTCTTTTTCTATCCTCTCCATTAAGAACAGGTGTTAACAGAGCTGGCTTGGAAGTTGGGGCAGGAGAGGGGTAGGGGAGAGTTGTTAACACCCCTTGTGCTCCAGTGACCCTGATGTGCTACTGGGAGGTGGTGAGACTACTCATAGGAACACAGGGAAACATTGTGAGCACTTGGGAAATGCCTAAGGGTTTTAATACCTAGATCAATTGGGGTTTAATAGACAGAATTTCAGGAATTCACAGATGTCCCTTGGGAGTCTAGGCAGTTTGAGAAATTCCAAATTGGAATTATATGGAGCCTTTCAGGTACACATTAGGGGTAGTGTGATGGACTGAATAATGGCTTACCAAACATGTCCATGCCCTAATGTCTGGAATCTGTGAATATGTTACTTTACAAGCTATAAGAGACTTCACAGATCTAATGAAATTTACATACCTTAAAATAGGAGATTATCTTGGATTATTCAGGTGAGTCCAGAAGAATTCTTAAAAGCCTAGAACTTTATCCTGCAGAAGCAGGAAAGATACAGTGGGAAGGGAAATCAGAGAGATTCTAAGCATGAGAGGATTTGGTTTTGAGATGTAGGGGTCCATGGGCAAGACCTAGAGAGAGGCCTCTAAGAGCGGAGGACAGCCCCAGATAACAGCCAGCAAGGAAATAGAGCCTCAGTTCTACAACTGAAAAAAGTTGGATTCTGCCAACAATCATTGTAAGCTCAGAAGCAGATCCTTCCATAGAGCCTCCAATAATGGACAAAGCCCTGGTGACACTTTGATTTTATCCTGCCAGTGTCTGTGCTGGACTTCTAATGTACAAAACTGTGATAATAAGTGGATGTTGTTTCAAGCTGCTAAATTTGTGGTGATTTGTTATGACAACGGTAGAAAACTAATACAGAGTGTGAGATGCGTATCTCTTGAGGTTTTTAAATAGTAGATGCAAGAGCAAAGCAAGGCAGCTGGTTAAGAGTAGTACGTGAAGTTCCCCATAGTGTACTGATATTTGAGGTGAATAAGGAGTCCAGGGTGTCTACAAGGTTCTGTCTGCCTAAGGATTTCAGTGCTCACAGAAAAGAGATGAAAGACACCCAGAGAAGGAAGTAACTCATCTGCCATGCAGTGAAAGGTCAATTTTCTGAAATGAGCAGGTTGCTTACTGAACCTAGTTTATACTGGCCTCCTACCTTCTCATTGACTTTTGGGAAAATTTCAGCCCTGCCCAGCCCTCAGGCCCCTCCCTACAAGGATATTGAGAGCAGCTGGGAAGTGTACAGGATGAATAAAAGGCTGACATTTAATTAATAAAAGAAGGTAGGCATAGAAGACAACCCAGTAAGAGTAAACTTAACACCCACAAAATCAGGTCATAGCATGAAAACAAACTCTTCACAGGGGTATAACTAATGAGACAGGCAGAAAACAGTCAATGAAATTAAGTAAAAGCAAAGTGTTCCACCCTGTATTAAAGCAGCAGGTGCTTCAAATTAGTGATTTAACTAACATATTGCTCAGTGAGATGATAAATACTCTCTGTTATTGTGCCCTGTGAATAGCGGTACATCAACAAAGAAACCTCTGTCCAGAAAATTTGTATTAAGCTGGCATTTGTCTCTAACACCTGGCAGGGGAACTTGGAAATTTCTATTGTGATGGTCCTACAGTATGTAGAGTCATGAAGACAAATGGCTCAACAATGCTTGTATTTGAAATATTGCTCCTGAAAACTTGGTTGGTTTTTATCTCATGGACATTGTGAGTCTTGCAATAATCATGTTGCCTCAGTAGGCCACTAAGATGCTCAGAGTCAAAATATCAACCTATCAATGAGGCTTGCATTCCTTTTCCTAGTGTTACCATGTTTTCCTACCACCATTTTGATATTGTGCTTATTTCTTCAGCATTTATTTCTATTCTGTTGTATTTTGTGTATCTGACCACCAATTTCAGATTCCTCTTTAGAAGGGGACTAAAGAGGAGAGAGTGAAGGAGACATGGAAAAGAATGAGAAAAAAATACAGGCATTTATTTCCCTGAACAGATGGCTGGGCACAGCCTTAATTTGTATACATGTGTGTGGCTTTAGATATAACAGGAAAAAGTTTGAGGAAATTAACTTCCAGAGGCACAGCCATTTGTAAATGTTAAGCATCATTGATTGGTTTGGAAGTTTCAGCTGTGGTATTTCAGCTCCTTTGGGTGACTGGATTCTTGTTTGTTCATGGTGGAAAGTCTTGCTTGACAAAGCAACTGCTCATATTGGCCTCCTTCCCATGTTCTTCTGTGTTTTGAAAGCGCTCTAATTTTCGTAGCAAATCAGGCACATCAGTCACCCCACAAATACTCATGTATCGAGATGAGGTACCCTCTTTTTAAAATCAACAGAATTAGCATATGATAACACTAGTGAAAACAGCAATGATTTTCCTTTTATGGCATTTTATAGCCTATGGCATTCTCTCAAATACATTACTTTGATTCAAACATGCTTAGAATGAAATATGTTTAACAACTCATAAATCTTGATCAAATTCTTCTCATTCTTTATGTTCTGTTCCATGAGTTGGTATAGAAATCTATTCTCTGCTCTCATTTTTGTTGTGGGACGTATGGCCTGGGCTTCTATCCTGTTACAGGCCAAAGGACTGAATTTAAGAAGGGCCTAGGTGGAGACAAGAGACTCTGGAGCAAATGCATTCTTTCTTGCTGTTTGTCATAGGCATCTCTCTCTTATCCTGCTGATTTAATCAGAGTGCCCTTTCCCCAAATTGCAAGGATGAGATAGAACTCTTAGTTAATTTGGGAGGGAAAAGCCAGGAGAAAGCAAGAAGACATTTCAAGTAGGTCTCATATACAACCCTAGCAACACTTATGAGAAAACTCTGCTTTTAGAAGTTTAGGGCACTTATCGAATGATTTATGAGATAGAATAATATTAATTCATATCTCCTTTCCATATTTCCTCATAGCTTGCGATTCTTCCCCATACCCAGGAAACTATGGCCTTCCATAATTATGCCTCAGGGAATAAATTACACAGTAGAATGCAGAGAATATAAAAGGGTTTAAATATGGCTTTAAAAAAACACAGACACCTGAGTTCATGATGTAAGACACAAGACAGAGAATATATGATTTGCACCCAGGCCAAAGAAATATTCCCTGACTAGGAGAAAGACAGAAGTTAAAACTAGTATAAGCTAGACTGTGTTGGGTCATGGAAAGGGGACCCTATGGGCTTTCCTGCCTTGTATTGAATCTAGGGTTGGACAAAACAGATAGGAAACACAAAAGACAAATCTCACTAGATTTAGGGTTATCCACCAGAAAGCTATTTGTATCTTGCTTCCTAAGTGATGTCAGAGAGAAGATAAGACTTGTAGAGGTTTTCATGCCCAGAATGCCATAGAATCACTTGAGTAAACATAGTTACGGAATATCTAGGCATACAAACCTGAGGAAAGAAGCTTTATAGAATTTACCCATGTCCTGTTGGTTCAGAGGACAACCAAGTGTTTTCAGTATGCCTGAGAGAGTTCCAACATAGCTGAGATAGAATCAGACCTGGAGAGGCCTTGGGGTAGGATGAGGAGGATGCTACTGACGTATAAAGACCAAGACCAACGAGTCAATGAGGATTTGGGTTAACTAGTGATGACTAAGGATCATATTTCCATCCCTGCTCCCATCTTCTAAGTATAAAATCAGCCTTTCTCCCCTCAACCTGTATGCAACTCCAGGGAAAGGATGGGACTTGAATGAGAGGACCCATAGTTAACAATACTAACTTTCTGCCGTGGAGTCGAATGTGAGCATTAAAAAAAGAATGTTACATTTCTTGTATCCTGAATTCATGGGTTCAAAGCAAAACAATCCATGTGCGGAGAAAAAGCCATTTGAAGCTGTTCTTCTCCCTAAAGATGGCTGAATAAGTGCATGAGTTAATCTCCCCATTCTCCTAAAGGGAGAAAGAGAATATACCTATTGCAGCTTTGGAATCTAAACATGTGGTCTCAGCATTCATTTGATTGTCATAATCTCTTATGGGCTTCAGAGTTTAGTGAGTTGTTCAGAACTCATAGAGTAAAAAGCTGCATTGTGATTCAGTACCTGTTGCTATCTTGGTTCTTGGTGCATTGGAGGACTGCTTAATTAAGTTTTGAGGTGTAAGGGAAGGTGACAGCTCATAGTATCATTTAATCTGGAAAAATGAATAAGACTTATCTAGATAAGAGTGTAGGTGAGGGAGTGAGGCGGTATCTTTGGTAGAAAGGGTAGTTTATGCTAAGAACTTGGAAGTAGGAGTAATGTGTGTAATTCTGTCTGACTGGAAATTAGAGTGCAAGGCAGTAGGAGGTGGTCAACAGATAAGGCTAGGATGGCAAGCAGGAGCAAAGTAAGAAAGACCTGGTACTCCATATTAAGGAGATTGCTTTATCTTGAGGGTCATCTTGGTGAAATTAATAATCAAGATCTCTTCTAAGCATTTCTTGGCCCCACAGGCTTCTTCCTCTTGATGTTCTTAGAGCTTTACTCTCTCCATGGAATTCTTTGGGGTTTGTGTTTCCAACCTATGCTTGCTGCCTCTAGTTCCAGGAACCAGATGATGCAGTAATTAGTCTATATAGTCCCAAACCCAAGGTCACAGAGATTCCTAATTTATATCCACATCTTCTAAGCCCTTAGTATTAGGAAATGTGTGTGTGTGTGTGTGTGTGTGTGTGTGTATAACATACATATATATGTATATTTTTCCAAATTCCAGAGTAGGTCCTAGAATCTAAGTATTATCATAAACGAGCCAGGAAACAGATAACACTAAAAATCCACATACTTGGAAATACAGTAAGTACAGTTTACTCATCCCATCCTGGTGTCCTTAGAAAGAGAAGAGAAACTGCAGAGGAGTGAGCTTCTTGGGATGGGAGGGAGTTCTTAGTTGCTTAGCAACATGACTCAGAAGTAGAGTTAAGCTTTCCAAATTGCACCTGTGAGTTAACTGTGAG
This sequence comes from Smutsia gigantea, assembly GCA_032199065.1. NCBI lineage: Eukaryota > Metazoa > Chordata > Mammalia > Pholidota > Manidae > Smutsia > Smutsia gigantea. Next base: position 15,314 of record JAVSCE010008415.1, read on the forward strand.
CATGACGCAGGGGCTCAGGGGAGAGAAAAGGAAGCAGAAAATTAAATCTCTGGTCAAATATTTAATAAAATGTAATTTTCAAAAGGAAGATATAAAACATCCAGGAACTTAGAGTATAAAGCCAAAAAAAAATCAAAATTACGCAAATCATATGGTTTGGATATCTTTGAAAGTGTAGGGGTGTTATTCCTCCTACTTAGTGCATAGGATGTGTTTTGAGTGAATTATGTGTGTATGCCTGAATTGAGGGGCACTCCTTATAGAGATTTCAGGGAAATGACCATGCAAGTGAATTACTGGACATGTGCTGGCATTCTATTCTCTCAGCTGCTTAAAAGCACATTGAATTGGTGAGAGGTGAGTCACCCTTGTATATAGCTGATAATTGGAAGACATTACACAACAGAAGCAATGGCAGACTGAGGTTGTTTCTGAGTTGATCCATAAATGGTATGGGATGCTCTACCTTCAGTGTGGTAGAATGCTCCATTAGCCACATACATTAAAGCCTCAACTAGGATGGCTAGGAAGTGGGCAAGCTGTTCATTTGTATTTTGTGGTCAGTTGTGGCTGACATGGAAAACCCCTTTTTGTTTCATAACTGTTATTCAGAGTCCCTCTGAAATGGCACAAAACCACTCTTCTGTCTTTGGAGTCTGCGGATTTAACACAAAGTACTGTAATACAAAAGCTTGGGACACTGGATTGAGTGTTTTATGCTGAAAATTGCTTTGTTTATGAATTTCTTAATATAGTCTAGCGTTCTTACTTTCTCATGCTCATAAAAGCAGACTACTAAAAATACTGTTAATAGTTGAAGGATCCAGCAGTTCACATTCAGTTAATTGAGTTTTTACTCTCAATGTATATTTTGAGATGCTTGCAATTATTATGTAGCTCTGGCTTGTAGGGTTGCTTTAAAATTTTTTATTATTTTATTGTATTATTTTTTAACTCTGGCTTGCAATTATTGTAAAACATTCACCAGTTTTAGGCTAATAGCTTGGCTGTATTCTCCTAGACTTGCCAACCAAATTTCCCAAAGGTAAGTAAATGAGAGTTAAAAAGAGCAAGTTTGTCCATATGACTACACTTAAAAAAAATAACATTATGACATTTCATTAAAATAATCAAAGGAGGCTATAAGGGGAGAGAAAGATTTAGAAAAGTGCTCTGACAAGAGATCATCAATAACTTACTTCCCTGTGTCAACTTTAAAAAATGTTACTTGATCTAACCCCCGCCCCTTTCCTCCTCAGGAGTAAGCAGAAACAAAACAATGTATTTTAATGTATTTACTGGTAGTGAAGGTAGGGGAGAGATTTTTAATCTAATATGAAACCTGTTCATGTGCCTGTTTAGCTAATAACCCCCTAATTTTTCAATTATTATACATTTATGGTTTCAGTGTGTTTCCCAATTACGTAGTTAATATTTAACGGAGGGTGTAGCTGGAATTTCCATTCAGAAATGTCCTGTTCAGGTGGTGCTTTTTTGTTTAAATCCTGTTAAATACTTCCTACCCTATAATATCTGTCCTGAGTTCTATTTTCATAAGACCAGTTCTCTGCTAGTTGTAGCTAATTAAAACACAAAAATGAAAACAAAACTTGGAGACGTCTAAGTTAGAAATTATTAATAAGGCTGATGTCCTAAGGTTTTAACTAGGGTCTGGTATGACTCATGGTGGCAACAGACTTTTCTGAGCAACTCAAAACTAGCAATATTGAATTAAGGAATCAAAAGCTAGGTTGGGACAGAGAAGTTTGAGGGCAGTGGATCCTTGCAGTGCCCATTATTCCATAGCTTTGTATGTTGTTGACTCTTCCAAACTCTACTCTTGGTCATTTTCATGAGGAAACTATTAGAGAAAAATGTATAACTCTGAAGCACATCTCCTCCCATATGTTTACAAAATCAGTCCTTATACTTAATGAGGAAAAAATAAAAAGTTGGCTTTCTGATTTGAAGTCTCAAAATCTCTTTGTTTTGGAGTCGCACATAAACGAAGACATTGGTGGGTGGTAGTGGCTTATATGAGACCAAAGTAAAGGAGTTGAGAAAAGCTTACTGGAGTGGAGAACTTGGCTTCAGGAGTGCCTCCCTTAAGGGTGAAAATGGAGGCAGAGTTCTATAAAAAGAAAGAAGAGTAAAGAGGCTTTTTGGAGGTTTTCCCAAGTAACAACCACAACCAGTTATGTCATCACTTTGCAATTTCAATACCACCATCAAAGAGAAATGATTCACTGTGAGATAATAACGTTTCTGGCATCTATGGTTCCATGTAAGACCTGAGGAATTAGTACAGGAGTCCTGGGGAAAAGAATTTCTCAGGGAAGCGGTTAAACAGAGCAATGGGTTAAAAACCCAGAATGGGCTTAAGGAATACCTAGATGGCTTTGCCCCACCTCTTCACTTGATTGATTAACTCCCATTTATCCTCTAGGTCTCTGGGACCTCTAAGAAGCCATTCCTGACCCTCAGCACTGTGATAGGTGCTGCCATGGTATCCTGGGCTTACATCTACTCTTACATTGCATCTTACATCATTTACTCTGTGTGTAATTTTGTTTCCCTCTACCAATAGTCTCTGTGCTCTTTGATGATATGGTATATGCTCTTTTTTTACGATTGATCTTCAGCAAAGATCACAGTGTCTGCCACATAGTAGATGCTTAATAAATGCCTATTAACTGAAGAAACCATTCAAGTAAATTAAGACCATTCCAACCCAGTGATAGCATTAAGACTTCATATCACATGTTCACAACTGATTTATAGTGGCAACTCAAAGGGATGGGTTAAGAAGGGCTTTGAGGACTCAATAGGCTTCATAGTAAATAGAACTTGAATCAAGTAGCAACAAATGTTGATGTAACCACTGGGCCACATCAGAGGCAGGCTTTCCTTCTAGCCAGCGTACCTTGGCCAATTCATCTGCTTCATCATTTCCTGGGGATGCCAGCAGCAAATGGCCTGTCACATGTTATACTGTAACTGTTTTAGTCTGATCATAAGCATATTAATCTTGCCACAACTCTTGCTCCCAAAGGGGTCAGTGAACAATCAACCAGTTGGCATGGTACCATGTTGGTAACCACAGAGTCATGCCCTGATAGACGGCCCTGCTGTCAGTGCAGAAAACTAGTGGGGAGGGCTCCTGGGTGATCACAAGCCATATTGCCCACAACTCTGCCCATTGACGGCTCTTCCCCCCACCATCTTCCACCCACATTGTCTCAGTCTTAGGGTGGAAAGATACAGCCTTGCATTTTGGGGACTACCCATGGCTGGAGCCAACTGTGTACCATGCATCTTCAGGTATAGGGGTTCTTCCCTCCCAATGATGCTCTCTGCTACTAGTGGTTCGAAGCAGGGTTTTCCTGCCTTTCTCTGGTATATGTCACTAGCCCCAGTAAGTTGGAGTTCTCCACTCAAGGGGCTAGTGGAAAGGGCACTATATTGCTGTAGGTATGTGCCCCACTTGGCCACTGTAGGCCTCTGTGCCATGCCACTCCACGGCTTTTGGGTCCAGTCTCATTCCCAATCCACAAGGGGATAGGTGGTTATTACCTTTATCAGGGCCATTTGGTGATGGGCTCTGTAGCCAGCAAGTCATGGTACATGGCAGTCAATTGGTTCTCTATTAAGATGTACCATACTTGTGCTCCTTTCCAGACTTGTGACCACACATGTGGGCAATGAGCCATTATTGTCTGTTGCTATATAAAGACCTCTGCCCAAGACTCTATGCGGATTGTGGATTGCAAACATGCTGCATAAGGATGCAGTGGATGTAATCTAAGTGACAACTGGCTGGCACAAGAATAAAGCTGGGTATGAACCCTTTTCCCAGTGCTCTGTTGTCATTTTTTGGTCTAAATGAATTCAGAGTAAACTTGCCAGGAGCTGAAACCCTATGGTACAATTGGCATAGTTGGCAGGACTCTCTGCAGACTGGAAAATGGAACAAGCTGCCCTCATGGGAGGGGCGATTCAGCTGGCTGCCCCTATGGGTGGGGGAGATACTGCAGGATGCCCCTATGTCTAGGGAGAGACTCAGGTGTCCCCCAGTGGCCATGTGCTCTGAGGTGGTGATCCTTCTAGGGGTGTGGACCCCTCCCCAGGACTGGGGAAAAGTGGAGGTGATGCCTAAGGCAGTGGTGGTGGCCCTCCACAAAATAGGGAAATCCTTGGAGAAACAGTGCCTGCATGGAGTGAGAGCAATGTATTGGCTATTTCTCACTGTGTTAAAAAAGACTATAAATGAGAAGGACATGATTCTGTGAGAAGGAAGAGAAGAGGCAGCACAAGAATGCCAGCTGTGAGGTATTAAGGAGAAGGTAAGAGAGTAGTTGAAGACTGAGAAAGCAGCACTCTGCATAGCAGTGAGAGGACTGCCGTTAGCCCTGGAGGTGGTGAAGGATGTGTCAGAGGAGGACAAGGAGGTGGAGGTGGGGCTGGAGGCTCCAATCCCTCCTCTCTTGAAATCCTGCTTGGTTGTAGTCAAGAAAATAAAGACACTTCAGTCGTGGGTTCCTCCTGGAGAGGTGCAGCCCCTTCCCCAGGTTGTGGAACATTCCATTTTCCACCCCTGTACACAGGAGAAGCTGGTGGGTTTGGGCTCCCAGTTTTGGTAGAAACCCTCAGAGTCCGCATCAGTCTAGCTCCTGTGCCTTTGGGATGTAGGAGTAGATGGGACCCTTCTGTCTGGATCAAAGGTGGGAAAGCTGGCTTCCCTGACAACTCATCCTGCCCTGTAGCATGCACAACAGACCCAAGGTAACCGTTCATTTCTTGGGTGGTTGATGGCTGCCCTTTTTACTGCATGGCCCAATCAGGATGACTTACTATCTTTCCCTGCTAGATGGCAGACCTATGCTGAGCTCCAACAGGTGTTAATGGGAGTTGGGCATGAAAAATGCCATTTATAACCCAGTAAATCATGGCCTGGATGAGGAGCTGTTTATCACAGGGATGAGGGGGTACCATGCTGCAAATGGCTCTCCTGTCCTTCCTTGGGTCCCCAGTGGCCATTCTTGCCCTTCACATCATGCAGCCCATAAATGTGGTTACCATACTGTGGCAGATTTGGAGGAGGCTGAAGCAGAAGGGAATGCAGTTCGCTACTGAGAGGAAGAGCTTACAGGGCTTACAGGACCCAGATATGGGTTGATTTCATAGAGGCAAGAGCAGACAAAGAGAAATTGGATGGGAAGTCACATAAAATCTTACTAGAGCTGTGGAAATAGTTGAAACCAGAGCAGTAATTTTGGCCACTGACTAGGGCAAGGACCAAGGAACAGAAGCCAGAGACAAAGCCACAAGTCCAGCCTGTGCGCCTGCAAGACTACGTGCTGGAGATTGAGCCAGCCTCTCCTGGACCCTCACAGGAAACCAACTGGGTGATATGATTTGACTGAGGGGAGGGTCGAGGTACCTGTCTTGAGGGACCAGGTGGGGCCTAGAGGCCACATGTTGAAATATCAATCCATTGGTCCCCAGTGAATGTACAACATGTCCTGGCTCTGGTAGACACAGGGGCCAAATGCTCACTGATTTATCCAACCTTGATTTATGGTTTCCCAGGACCCCTCTATTATAGATAGATACAGGGGTAAGGCTACCAGAGTAAAACAAGCCCAAATCCTGTTGGGAATAGGGCATCTACCCCCAAGGAGTATATTGTGTATATCTCTCCCATCCCCAGATATACTTTGGGGATGGTCGCCAACCACTGCAGGTGAGTTCAGACCCAAGAGATGTGTGGTGAAGGCAGTTCTAAGGGAATATGCTAAGCACCTACCTGTGCCTCAGTGGGTGACTAATACCAAACAATACAAATTGCCTGGAGGGCATAAATAATTGGAGAACTGGAGAGGGTGGGTATTATGAAGCCTACCCATAGCCCTTTTAATTCCCCCGGTGTGGCCAGTAAAAAAGCTGGGTGGCTCCTGACATATGACTGTGGGTTACAAGGAATTAAATGAAGTCCAGACCTTTCTTACCCTACAACTGTAACACTATTGCTAGAGTTTTGGGTTCTCTTAGGCTACTGGAGAGTGTTTCTCCCCTATTTGGCATAAATTCTGAAACCTTTATGCTGTTTGGTACAAAAGGGCATAAGGTGGGACTGGGATGAGATATGTGTATCTGCCTTTACAGCTGTGAAACAGGCAGTCAAGGCTGTACAGGACCCATCAAAGCCCTGTGAGCTGGATGTTCATGTGACTGAAGATGGTTATGGCTGGGTCCTCTGGCAGTGGCTTGAACAAACTTGCCAACCTTTTAGATTCTGGTCACAACTCTGGAAAGGAGCACAAGTATGGTACATCTTAATAGAGAACCAATTGACTGCCATGTACCATGACTTGCTGGCTACAGAGCCCATCACCAAGTGGCCCTGATAAAGGTAATAACCACCTATCCCCTTGTGGATTGGGAACGAGACTGGACCCAAAAGCCGTGGAGTGGCATGGCACAGAGGCCTACAGTGGCCAAGTGGGGCACATACCTACAGCAACATAGTACCCTTTCCACTAGCCCCTTGAGTGGAGAAACTCCAACTTACTGGGGCTAGTGACACATACCAGAGAAAGGCAGGAAAACCCTGCTTCAGAACCACTAGTAGCAGAGAGCATCATTGGGAGGGAAGAACCCCTATACCTGAAGATGCATGGTACACAGTTTGCTCAAGCCATGGGCATACAATACACATGGGCTGTATCTTTCCACCCTAAGACTGAGACAATGTGGGTGGAAGGAAGATGGTGGGAGGAAGAGCAGTCATTGGGCAGAGTTGTGGGCAATATGGCTTGTGATCACCCAGGAGTTTTCTGCACTGACAGCAGGGCCGTCTATTGGGGCTTGACTCTGTGGCTACAGACATGGTACCATGCCAACTGGTTGATTGTACACTGACCCCTTTGGGGGCAAGAGTTGTGGCAAGACTAATACGCTTATGATCAGATTAAACAGTTACAGTATAACATGTGACAGGCCATTTGCTGCTGGCATCCCCAGGAAATGATGAAACAGATGAATTGGCCCAGGTACGCTGGCTAGAAGGAAAGCCTGCCTCTACTGTGGTCCAGTGGCTACATCAGTATTTGTTGCACGTGGGAAAAAAGACAATGTGGGCTGTAGCCCATCAATGGGGCCTGCCTTTAACCTTTGAAGAAGTTAGCAGAGCCTATCAAGAGTGTACTGTATGCTCTAAAAGGGAATTATACCAAGCCTCACAGGAACCTGGGTTGATAGCTAAGGGGCTGATATCCCTTGTCAGGTGGCAGACAGACTATATTGGGCCTCTGCTCATATCAGAAGAGTATTGATATGTCAAGACTTGTATGGACACAGCGACTGAACTTCTCGTTGCTTTTCCTGCTCATTGTGTGGACCGCGAATGACCAAAAGAGGCCTAGAGCGACTCTTTTTGGCCTATGTCTGACTCCAGATAATTGAAAGTGATCAAGGTACCCACTTTACTGGACACACACTACAAGAATGGGTGCAACAATTAGGGATAAAGTTGAAGCTTCATGTATCATATAATCCTACCAGAGAAGGCCTGATAGGTACAATGTTTTTTCTAAAATCCAGCCTGAAATCAGATATGAGTAGTCTATGGGGATAGTCAGTCTGCTTATGGACAGTGCTATGGCGTTTAAATGAGAAGCCCCATAAAGGGGAATTGAGCCCTGTAGACATGCTACCACACATCGCTGCCTCCCCTATACAGCTGCAAATATGAACTAAGGAGGAATTGCTGAAGTCAGAGTTTGGCCATCAGAATAATATCTTGCTGCCAGCACCCACCGTAATAAGACCTGGAGACTCTGTTCAGTGGATGTGGCCTTGGTCGTTTCAAAAGCCGACCAGTGATGGCTGGCTCTCCTGGCCTGGTGGGGACAGGGCCTGAAGGCTAGCTTCCTATGTATTCCTGGAGTAGTGGCAGAGTGGCCCCCGTGGATCATGCAGTGTACCCTAAATGGCCAGAAGGTAAGAGTATCTTATGTAATACTTGGCCTGCTATGCAGCCACATGCTCACACACTTGTCGGCAAAGAGCCCTTATCGTCTGTGCTGCTGTATAAAGGCCTTTGCCCAGTGCTCCGTGAGGACTGTGGATGGACGGCAGACTTGCTTCGTGCTGATGCGGTGGATGTGACCTAAGTGCTTGACTGGCCACTGCGAGAATAAAACTGGGTATAAACCCTTTTCCCAGCACTCTGTTGTAATTTTTTGGTCTTGTTGAATCCAGAGTGAACTTGCCAGGAGCTGAAATCCTCCGGCACTACACCTTCTGAGATTAGTACACCTTACTAGATAATTTCTGTTAGCTATCAGAGGTCAAGCAGAGGTTAAGGAGGTGTTAAGGGTCTCCTCATGGATCTGGTTATCTATTGTTGGATCTAGTTAATCCATTATGTATTACCCCAAATGTTACTGGTTTACAACCATATTTATGACATCATGATGTGTGTGCCAGAAATTCAGGCAGTTACTGGTTAGGTGATTCTTCTTCATGTAGCATCAATAGGAGTTACTCTTAGCCTGTAAGTGGTTTGTTCTGGAGTCAAAGAGCGCTTAAGTTGTATGCCTGGAACCTGTGAAGTGACAGCTGGAAGATTGGGCTCAGGTGACATAATTTGAATGGCTAGGGCCTGGGGTATCTGGAAGCAGGGTATTTCTCATGCCCTATCCACAGGGCTCACCTGGGCTTCCTCAGAGTCTGTCAACCTCAACAGAGTCTTACTTCTTACATGGTGGCTCAGGACCCCCAGAGACCAAGAAGGATGCTGCCAGTCGTCTTAAACCAAGGCTCAGAACTGGCAAAACATCACTTGGCCGATGCAGCCACAGCCCAGTCCAGATTCAAGGGGAGGGAAAACAGACCCAGCCTCTTGATGGGAAGAATTTCAGCGAATTCATGATCATTTTCAATCTACCACATCTGGATAGATATTCCTGTATTTAAGGATGAGTAAGCAGAAAAAAAATGTGTAGGGAGAAGTCCCATGAAGACTCAAAGAATACAACAGAGAAAATTATGAACATTTCAGAGGTTTGTTTCTTGGTAAAAATGAAAGAAAACAGTTTCTATGAAGTTTAAGCAGAGAGTAATAAAAGGTAACTGACAAAAAGAAAAAGAAGAAAGAATAGGAAAGAAGACCCTGAAATGCAATAGCATGTTTAATATCCATATTATTCACAGTATTAAAAATGTTAATAAGGAATATGTAAATAATTCAGAAAAGTTAGATGAACAGGTTCTATCATTTGCTTTTAAGCCAACAACCTAATTCATTTCTGAGACCTTCAGGGCACATTGTTCCTTTTTTCTGAGAATTTCATTTCTTGTAAGATCAGTTGGGCTCTTCCTCTGCCCACCTCTTCCCTCGTCTCTCTCTGTGTCACACAGACACACAGACACCAAAATATCATAATCTTGCTTAATATGCCATCTGTTCCTTTATTACTTGCAGACTATAAAACTCACATGTGGCTGTAACTTGAAATCTGACCTGTTATGTGGTGACACAATATTCCTTGTCCCATAAACCATTTCTGATGAATGAGGATAAAATGACTGTATTATTTTCTTATAGAAAGGAGTTTATTTAAAAAATAATCAAGTCTGGAAGCAGATAGACTTTTTGATTTTTGCAATGAAAGTTAAAAATGAATAACATAACAGCTACCTAGATGTGGATATTCATTCTACAGATTGTCCATGTCCCTGGCTGATTTTCCCATTTTGTTTTTCTTAGGAGCACTTCAATCTAACCACTGATAGTACTACTTGTGTCTTGAACTCTACAAAAAAAACCTTGAAGGAATGTATCATTCCATGTAGAGTTTGAGTATATATACTTTTGTAGTGTTTTCTAAATGTTTTTATTTTGTTTCTCCAAGTGAATTGAAAGGCAAAGGTTTTGTGGATTATCAACAGTTGTTACAATTTTGGGCATTCAATAACATTACCGAATAATTAAGAATCAAATGGCAAATTTCTAGTTGTGGTTCTTGTAAAAGGTGTACTAGGGATGTTTGATATTTTTTATGAAAATGAGGCTTGATGACTTGTGTGTATTTCAGTTTTCCATGCTATTTTTATTTTCAAAGAGGTAGTATGGTCTAAAGGTAAAAGATGGGGTCCTTGAGCCTGGGTAGCTCTGTATATCAGCTCCACCATTTCCTAGAAATGCAACCTCTATACTTCAATGTTCTCATCTTTCAAACAAGGGTAATAAAAATAGTAGCTACTTTTACTACCTAATATGCAACTGCACAGATTAGCTGAATTAATACATGTGAAGAGATTTAGAAGAGTACCCAGCATATATAAAGTATTTGTGACAGGCAGAATAACAGCCTCCCAAAGATGTCCATTTCCTGATCCTGGGAACCTGTAAATATATTACCTCACATGGCAAAGGGAACTTTGCAGATATGATTAATTAAGCATCTTCAGATGGGGAGATTATTCTGAATCAGGCATGTGGGCCCAGTGTGACCACAGGGGTCCTTATAAATAAAAGAGGGAGGCAGGAGAGTCAGAACCAGAGAAGGAGATGTAACCAGGGGGCAGAGGTTACAGCAATCCAAGGCCAGGAGTCAAGGAATGAGGGAAGCATCTAGAAGCTGGAAAAGGCAGGGAAAGGGATTCTTCCCTAGAGCCTTCAGGACTGCAGCCCTACTGACACCTGGATTTTAGCCCAGTGAGACCCATGATGGACTTCTGACCTCCGGAACTATAAGATAGATAATAAATTTGTGTTGTTTAAGCCACTAAGTTTGTGGTAAGCTGTTACAGCACCAAGAGAAAACTAAAATAGTACTCATAAATGTTGCTATTATTATTATTATTCACAACCACAAATAATTGGGAAAGGTCAACCTGAATAAGACAAATATACAAAACTAAATCAGAGCAGATTACAAAGTACATAATTTTAATTATACCTTTCTCTGAAAACTGCAGCCTCTTATACAAAGGCAAAAAGATGACAACTGCAAGAAATATTCGTTTCTCTGCTTTACTTTTAAAAATTGTGTTTCCAAATGTCTGAAAAAAAGGAGAGACATTTAAAATTCCCTCAGTTTCCACTGTTAGGCAGAGAATGGCCATTGGCGAACTTGTGGTTGTCTTTGAATATTCTCCCCCTCTTGCTAAGAATCTTCTGGTTCCCACGAGAACCCAGAGGTACCCAAGTCACATGGTGTTCTTCCCATAATACTTTGTCCTGTATAAACAATAGGATGCCAATTATCCAGGCTTAACATGACAAACAATAAGAAACTATGACAATTTTATTTTTGGGGGAACTGATCTTATAAAATTAGGCTTTAGAAAGAACCACATGCCTAAAAATCGTCTTGTTTATCCTTTCTTTTCAAGAGGGTGTGTCTCTACACCGTCATAAGCACCAAAGAAATACTTTGTTTCCTTTGAAAGGCAATGCTATAATCTTCAGAAAAATCTCTTTTCCCTCCATTCTCCCTATCATCCTAAAAAAAAATCATTTTTTTGCATAGACCCAACCAGCGTGCATGATGCTATAGCTTAAATATAGTTATTTCACTTCATCTTAGTTTCTTCTTCCTCAGTCCTCAAAGGAGAAATAACATTGGCATCTTTTCTTCTTTCTGTTGTAGATGCATGTGCTGTGATACAAAATATATGGTGATTAGGGGAAGTGGCAGGTAACTGATAGAAATTTTCACTTCACAGCCTGTTGCATAAGTAGAGGGATTTTAGCTGTCCTTTAATTAAATTTTTTTTTCTTTGTTTTCAGTTAGTAACTGTGACTCCCCTGGAAAGTGTTTCCACTATATATACATATATATATATGTATACACACACATAAACATGTATGTGTATGAGCATATGTATGTGTTCTAATTATGCTTCTATTTACTTGGAGATGATTCAGGCTAAATATCTGTGGCCTGGGAAGCTATCAAGGACAGCAAAGATCATTATATCAGTAGGGATCAAGAACCATCTGAATAGGCTTCCATTGATTGGAGTATCAAATGGGTTATAAATAAAATGGGTTAGACACATCAAATGCTTTTAAACCCATTAATTTATAATGGTACTTAAAATATACACAGTCACTTTGGAAAGATGCTGGTGAACCAACATACTATTTTGAAAACATGTAAATAAAAGAAAAAAGCATTCATGTATTGTGTCTTTTCAACATGAAAACAGTTCTCAATTTAATTTTCCATATTGTTTTATATTCTTTTAAACACATTAGTCACAGTTGTTTTTTTTTATCATACAAGTAGCATTCTTTATTATGTTTGTTATTTGTAATTGTAGGGTGAAAAACAATGAAACTGCCACCCCCCTGCTTTAGGAAAGTGACTGAGGCATTTTTTTAAAAAATTTGATTCAGTGCTCTCCTTAGGTAAACAGTTAACTTTTAAACCTTTATACCAGTTTGCATTTTAAATTGATTTAGGTACTTCTATTTCATTTTATTTTTTTATTGAAGTACCATTGACGTATAATCTTATGTTAGTTTCAAATACACAACACAGTGGTTCAACACTTACCCACATAATTAAATCCTCACCCCCACTAGTGTAGTTACTATCTATCAACATAGGAAGATGTTACAGAATCATTGACTATATTCTCCATGCTGTACTACCATCCCCATGACCAACTTATATTATGATAGAGATTTTGTGTCTCTTTATCCCCCACCTGATGGTAACCACCAGTCACTTCCCAGTGTCTATGAGTGTACTGCTCTTTTGTTCATTTTGTTTTGCTTTGTTTTCATATTCTACAAATAAGTAAAATCATATGGTGTTTGTCTTTCTGTGCTGGCTTATTTTACTGAGCATAATACCCTCTAGGTCCATCCATGTTGTTGCAAATGGCATGATTTCTTTTTTTCTTTAGGGCTGAATAATGTTCCATGTGTATATGTACCACATCTTCTTTATCCATTGATCTACTGATGGATGCTTAGATTGTTTCCATATCTTGGCTATTGTAAATAATGTGGCAATAAAATAGGGGTGCATATATCTTTTCAAATCATGGATTTTGTTTTCTTCAGGTAAAGTCCTACAAGTGGAATTACTGGGTAGTATGGTATATTTCTATTTTTAGTTTTTAAGGAGTGTACATACTGCTTTCCATAGTGGCTGCACCAATTTACATTCCCATCAATAGTATAGAAAGGTTCTCATTTCTCCATGTCCTCACCAACAGTTGCTATTTCTTGTCTTTTGGATAGTGGCCATTCTGACTGGTGTGAGATGATATCTCATTGTAGTTTATATTTTCCTGATGATGAGTAATGTGGAGCATTTTTTCATGTGCCTATTGGCCATCCAAATTTCTTCTTTGGAGAAATGTCTGTTCAGGTCCTCTGCCCATTTTTTAATTGGGTTATTTATTTTTTTGGTGTTGAAGAGTATGAGTTCTTTATATATTTTGATGTTAACTGTTTATCAGATTAATAATTTACAAATATATTCTCCCATACTGTAGGTTGCCTTTTTTGTTCTGCTGATAGTGTCTTTTGCTGTACAGAAGCTTTTTAATTTGATGTAGTCCCACTTGTTTATTTTTTGTTTCCCTTGCCCAAGGAGATGTGTCCATGAAAAAATTACTCATACTTATGTTCAAGAGTTTTTTGCCTATGTTTTAAGAGTTTTATGTTTTCTGGCTTACATTCAGGTCTTTGACCCATTTTTAGTTTACTTTTGTGTATGGAGTTAGACAGTAATCCAGTTTCATTCCCCTGCATGTGGCTGTCAGTTTTCCTAATACCAGTTATTGAAAAGGCCATCTTTTTCCCATCTCCTTTATCACATACTAATTGACCATATATGTGTGGGTTTATATTTGGGCTCTCAATTCTGTTCATTGATATATGGGTCTGTTCTTGTACCAGTACTATACTGCTTCAATTACCATACCTTTGTAGTCAGGGAGCATAACACCCCCAGCTTTGTCCTTCTTTCTCAAGATGGCTTTAGCTACTCTGGGTCTTTTGTGGTTCCAAATGTATTTTAGGATTATTTTCTCTAGTTCATTGAAAAATACTTTTGGTATTTTGATAGAGATTGTATTGAATCTGTAAATTGCTTTGGGCAGGATGGCCATTTTTACAGTACTAGTATTTCATATGCTTAAGCACAGGATAGATTTCCATTTATATGTATCTTCTTTAATTTCTCTCATGAGTGTCTTATAGTTTTCAGAGTACAGATCTTTCACCTCCATTATGTTTGTTCCTAGATATTTTATTCTTTTTGATGCAATTGTGAATGGAATTGTTTTCCTGATTTCCCTTTCTGCTAGTTCATTGTTATTATATAGGAATGCAACATATTACTGTGTATTAATTTTGTATCCTGTAACTTTACTGAATTCATTTATTAGTTTTTGGTGGAGTGTTTAGGGTTCTCTATGCATAATATAATGTCATCTGCAAATAGTGACAGTTTAAGTTCTTCCTTATCAATTTGGATGCCTTTTATCTCTTTGTTTTGTCTGCCATGGCTAGGATCTCCAGTATTATGTTGAATAAAATGGTGAGAGTGCACATCCTTATCTTGTTCCTGATCTTAGAAGAAAAGCTTTTAGCTTTTCACCATTGAGTATGATGTTAGCTTGGGTTTGTTTTTATGGCATTTATTGCATTGAGGTATGTGCCCTTTATACCAATTTTGTTGAGAGTTTTTATCATGAGTGGGTGTTGAATTTTGTAAACCTCTTTCAGAATCTATTGAGATGATCATGTGGTTTTTGTTAATGTGGTGTATGACATCTGATTTATCAATATTATACCATCCTTACATCCCTGGAATAAATCCCACTTGGTCATGATGGATCATCCTTTTGATGTATTTTTGAATCTAGTTTGCTAATATTTTGTTCAGAATTTTTGCGTCTATGTTCATCGGGGATATTGGTCTATAATTTTCTTTTTTTTTTGTAGTGTCTTTGCCTTTGCTATTACAGTGATGCTGGCCTAATAGAATGACTTTGGAAGTAGTCCCTCTTCTACTTTTTAGACTACTTTAAGAAGTATGGGTATTAGCTCTTCTTTAAATGTTTGCTAGAATTCAGCTGTAAAGCCATGTGGTCCTTGAGTTTTGTTTGTAGGGAGTTTTTTGATTACCGGTTCAAATTCATTGCTGGTAACTGGTCTGTTCAGATTTTCCTGAGTCAGTCTTGGAAGGCTGTATTTTTCTAGGAATTTTTCCATTTCTTCTAGGTTGTCCAACTTATGGGCATATAATTTTTCAAAGAATTTGCTAATAATACTTTGTATTTCTGTGGTATCTGTTGTGACTATTCCTTTTTCATTTCTTATTTGTTCATTTGTGCAGTCTCTCTTTTCTCTTGACAAGTCTAGCTAGAAGTTTTTCTATTTTGTTTATTGTCTCAAAGAACCAGCTCTTGGTTTTGCTGATTTTTTTCTATTGTTTATTTTTCTTTATTTTATTTATTTCTGCTCTGATCTTTATTATGTCCCTTCTTCTACTAACTTTGGGTTGCATTTTTCTTCTTTTTCCTGTTTCTTTAATTGTGAGTTTAGACTGTTTATATGTGATTTTTCTTGTTTCTTGAGGTAAGCCTGTATTGCTGTGGACTTCCCTCTTAGAACTGTCTTAGCAGTGTCAGTGTCCCACAGATTTTGGTCTGTTGAATTTTTAAAAATTTGTTCCATGTATTGCTTTATTTCTGTTTTAATTGGTTCATTGATCAATTGGTTATTTAAAAGCATGTTGTTTAGCCTCTATGTGTTTGTAGGCTTTTTTGTTTTCTTTATGTAATTTATTTCTAGTTCCATACTAGTGTGGAAGCTGTTTGATACAATTTCAATCTTTTTGAATTTACTGAGTCTCTTCTTGTGGCCTAGTATGTACCATGTACACTTGAAAAAATTGTGTATCCTACTGCTTTTGGGTGGAGTATTCTGTAGATATCTGTTAAGTCCATTTGATCTAATGTATTGTTCAGTGCCTCTGTGTCCTTACTTATTTTGTGTCTGGTTGATCTGTCCTTTGGAACGAGTGGTGTGTTGAAGTCTCCTAAAATGAGTGCATTGCATTCTGTTTCCCCCTTTAATTCTGTTATTATTTGTTTCACACATGTAGGTGCTCTTGTGTTGGGTGCATAGATATTTATAATGGGTATATCCTCTTGTTGGACTGACCCCTTTATCATTATATAATGTCCTTCTTTGTTTCTTGTTACTTTCTTTGGTTTGAAATCAATTTTGTTTGATATAAATACTGCTACTCCTGCTTTTCTCTTCCTTTTATTTGCATGAAATATCTTTTTCCATCCCTTCACTTTCAATTTGTATGTCTTTAGGTCTGAAATGAGTCTCTTGTAGGCAGCTTATGTGTGGGTCTTGGGTCTTTAATCATTCTGCTACTTTATGTCTTTTGATTAGTGCATTCAGTCCATTTACATTTAAAGGGATTTTTGATATGTATGTACTTATTGCCATTTTATTAAGTCTTTTCTAATTGTTTTTATAGTTCCTCTCTGTTCTTTTCTTCCTCACTTACACTTTTCTTTTGTATTTTGATGGTTTTCTTTGGTATGGGATTTCTCTTTTTCAATTTTTTATGTATCTGCTACAGGCTTGATGTTTGTGGTTACCATCAGCATCAGGTTCAAGGTTAGCTTCCTGACTATACAGCAATCTATATTAAGTTGATGATTGCTCTATTTCAGAAACAATCTAAAAGTACTTCTTGTTTCTCCTTCTTCCTCTTCCACTTTTATGTATTAGTTGTCATAATCTGCACTTTTTGCATATCCACTGACTGATTTTCTGTATAGATTGTTTTACTACTTTTTTTCTATTGATTTCATGCTTGTTTGGTAATTAACTGGTCTACTACCTTTACTGGTGAAAACTATGTTACCTTAGGAACAGTTATTGACAGTGGTTGCTTTAACATATTCTGTGATGCTGATTTAGTGGTAGTAAATTCCTTGAGCCTTCATTTATCTGGGAAATGTTTAATCTCTCCTTTGAATTGGAATGATAATCTTGCTGGGTTGAGTATTATTGGTCAAAGGACCCTATGTTTCAGCACATTAAATATGTCATGCCACGCCTTTCTGGCCTGTAAAGTTTCTGCTGTGAAGTCTGCTGATAGCCTGATGGGATTTCCCTTTTAATTAATCTTTTTCTCTCTCTGGCTGTTTTCAATACTTTCTCCTTATCCTTAATCTTTATCATTTTAATTAATATATGTCTTGGTGTTGTCTTCCTGGGGATCTATGTTTCCATGACCTGAGTGTCTGTGTCCTTCCCCAGGTTGGGAAAGTTTTTAACATTTATTTCCTCAAAGAGACTTTCTATTCCTTTGTCTCTCTCTTCTTCTGGTACCCCTATTATGTGAATATTGTTCCATTTGGATTGGCCACACAGCTCTCTTATCATTCTTTCATTCCTAGTGATTCTTTTTTCTCTCTGTTCCTCACTTTTGTTGTGTTCCTGTTTTCTAATTTCCATCTAAACTCAAATGTTTCTGCCCAAATGTTGAGTTTACCTGAAAGACAGGAATATGACAGACCTATCCATCCCTAGAATAGTGAACCAGGACAGTTGCCCCAGCACAGTCATCTAGGGACCTCATGCCCTTTACTACTAAGAGATGGATGAGTAGACACTGATGGAAGCAAACAGTGAGGAGAGCAGTATTTCACCCAGGTCATTCTGTGCAGCCTCATGAAAGTCCATCAATGCTGTTTTAATCCAATTTTATTTGGTACCATGTGATGGAGACCTGTATAAAGTGAAAACAACAGGATTTGCACTGAGTTCCATATCACTCCTTGGCACTTTTTAATCTTTACAATCTTATAGGAAAGTGCTGTAAGGCATACAATTCATTTATAAGAAATAAAAGCAATGCCATAATTTTTCTAATTGTAATATCATAAGTATAATCTTAGACTGTGACCAAATTATCAGTTAATCTAGCATGGGACCTACACTCCATGCTACCTTTCGTGACTCGTTGTGTTGCCTATGAGGACCTCAGTAAACTAGAACTAAAACTCATCCCAGTGCTTTTCTACTCAACCTAGGCTGTGCCTGCACTCAGTAATTTGTGCTTTCTCCTAAGTCCCAGCATACATTGTCTCCCATAACCTCAGTATATTATTATGTTTGTCATAAACTTCCCTTAATTTCAGCTAACATTTTGAGTTTATATGGATTCTTTTGTCCAGATAGAAATTATTTTAGTCTGGGAAAAAATTGAAGCTATTTACAGTTTACTATTTTTCAGTTGCCTCTCTTTAGTTTTTTATTCTATTTAATTTTATTATTGTATGAGTGTCAATAAAATTACTACCTTGAATAAAATAGATTATAGAGTAAGTGCAAAGCCTGTTATTTTTGTAGGCATATTTCAGATGGGGATTATCATAATTCAAACCTGGAATGACTCTAAGAGGATTTAGCTAGTATTCTAAGCTTCAGAATGAGAAGAGGTTACATTAGCTAACTGAAAATACATTATCTGAATGTATGCAATACACTGATTGAATAAGTTATTTGAATTTCTCAAGGCATCTCTAGTTCCATTAACTGGCAACAGATAATTATAGTAAAATGTAAATTTCTATCTTTCCATATGTGCATACATAATACATACACATATGAACATATAATATATAGTAGTTCGAACATTTGTTTACATTCTAATGAATAAGTGCACAAAAGGTCCATCTACTGATAAGGCAGAATATGTACTAGTAATTTATATGACTTAAGAGATCATGTCTTTGGCACATCTTTGGCAATAACTGAAGGTATCCAGAAGGTAGAAATCTGTGGTACTTAGATGTCAGGGGCCATTGATTCTATTGCAAACCCTGTCACTAACAAGTGGTCTGATCTTAATCAAATGGATGCACTCACTCTGCCTCAATTTTCTTATCTGCAAAATAAGTTAGATTAAATCTCCTCTGAAGTTTATTTTTTTATCTTGAAATTACATGATTTTGTAATGTGTCATCAATGATTTTAATGGAATAACTATATGTTTCACTTTAACTATAAAATAGCCCCACAGAGTAGTGCAGATTTTGGCAGAAAAATTAAGGTAAATTGTATAACACTGATACCAGTTACTGTTAGTGTTCAGCAATAATAATGGAAAATTATCTAGTCCTTATTGCATGATTAGCATATATTAGACACTGGGGTATATGATTTACACACTCATTTTACTCACATATTTATGGAATAGATACTATTATTGCTACTCTCATTTTACAGACAAGGATACTGAAAAAAGAGAGACTACATAATTTTATCTGTAGTTACTCAGCCAGTATATGGTAGAGCTGGGATTTGAACCAGAGGAGATTGTCTCCAGGTCCCATGCTCATTAATTATAACTCTTCATTGCCACCCTATTGTATTTTGCTATCCATGGCCTTTTATTACTTTCTCAGATAATGTTATGAATATTTAACCCATGGTTCTAGGTAAAACATCAAATAAAAGGGTTTTTGTATTTTCACTGTGCTTTAAGATACATAAAATATTATCATATTTGCTGTCTTGTCATATAGTCAAAGCAATCCTGGAAGTGAGAGTGGGTACATTATCATTAATTTTTGTATATGAGAAAACAGAGACAGAGAAACTAGGCATTTATCAGGGTTTCAGAAATAAATTTTAGGTCTCCACATTTAGGATTCTATCTCCTTGATGTGTTTTCTATTGTACTACTTATAACATAAACAATATTTTTTACACTGAAGATGAGAACAACATAAGCATTGAATCCATAAACGAATACTATAATTGGATTTCTCAGATAATACATTTGAGCTGTGGGACAGTTTCCAGTCAAGTTGAAAGAAACAAGATTATCTCTCTTGATTTCAGAAGATCAAATCATCTGCATCGGTTATCTTCAGGGACATTGAAATGTGCTCAGCAGATGATAAAAATACAATGCTACTTATGTGATTGTGTTTTCATTATCTATTTATGTAAAATGGAAGACTCATAGACCAAAAAGGGTATTGAATGATTTTCTAGTCATCAATTTAAACAAGTATGTCATAGGCAGTAGCTCTATGTTATCCAAATAACAGGTCAATTCAATGAGGGGAGTTGCCAGTCTGTGCTGACAAATGAGACACAGGCCCAGATCTGGGAGCCCCTATCACTACAGAGTAGAGAGTATAAAAGCTTTCTCTGTGGTCAGTTGACTGGAATATTCCAGAGTAAGTAGCTCAGTCACACAGCCTCTTCCCCATTTGCTTTCCTCTTGTAGTACAGTCATCATTTATTTAGTAATTTACTGAAGGTTCACAATATGCAATTCACTATGCTGGCAGTAGAGCTTCAAAGACATAAAAAAATGCAATCTTTGACCTAGAGGATCATTTAGTTACCAGAGTAGGCAGTCAGCCAAAACAGAAGTCATAAGAGTTTAGGAGAGGTTTCTTCCAAATTGTAAAATTGATAGAATAAGTAGTGTGGTTAAATATATGAAAGAGGGTATTTAACCACTTTGGGGAGATGTTGAGTCTGAATTATAAAAACATACAAAGCATTATCAACAAATGAAAACCTAAGTCAATTATTCTGCTCAGTTTTGCTGTGAGCCTAAAACTGCTTTAAAAAATTATTTTCTTTTAATTAAGACAATTACAATCTCCAGAGAAAAAGAAAATATGCAAGAAAAGAAAGGTAACCTTGAGGTATTATGTGGCTCAGCTGTGAATCATTTCCATATCCAAAAAAATGTAGAAAGTGAATATTTATCTATTCAAAATTGTAAAATGAATATATTGGGAACAGAGAGACAGGAAGTATGTGTCCTTGTAAGGGGAAAATTTAAATCCTAAGAATGATCCTAAGAAGGATGGGATACTACTATGCAAGAGGTTCTCACAGAGTGTGCTGAAAAATCAGAGATAAAACCTTCTGAGGGTTAGGTGACTAGAGGAGATTAAATGGAATAGATGGAATTTGCATGACTTTGCACTCATACATTGACTATATGGTAGGCCTTTCTATCCCTGTGACATTGCCGGCTTTTAGAAATCTTCCTTCTCTTTCTAGATGCTTTAAATATATTTTATTCTTGATATTACTGTTTTACTTTAATCTATCCAGATACAGATTCCTTTTATTCTGCTAATGGGTAGGTTGGCATTTCTCACCATCACTTCTGCCACAGCCTATTGGCCAAAGCCATTCACGAAGCAATCCTAGACCAAGACCGGGGAAATAAAGTCCATCATCTGATGGGAAGACCTGAAAGGTCACCTTGAGAATGATGTGATTCTAGGGAGGGACAAAGAACTGAGTCTATTTTGTAATCAACTTACTGAAATAATTCTTTATATAAATTTAATCTATGTAAATCTGCTGTTTTGTTTCTTGCTTGATATTTTTTGCTTGAGTTTTTATTTTCTTCTTTTGTTTCTCCAGACATTTAAAACATACTTATTTTGTATTTTGGTTCTAATAATTCTTCTTGTTCTACTGATGGTGTCCTTTGTTGTACAGAAGCTTTTCAGCTTGATATAGTCCCACTTGTTCATTTTTACTTTTGTTTCCCTTGCCCGAGGAAATGTGTCATGAAGAAGTTGCTCATGTTTATATCCAAGAGATTTTTGCCTATGTTTTTTTCTAAGAGTTTTATGGTTTCATGACTTACATTCAGATCTTTGATCCATTTTGAATTTACTTTTGTGTATGGGGTTAGACAATGGTCCAGTTTCATTCTCTTACATGTAGCTGTCCAGTTTTGCCAACACCAGCTGTTGAAGAGGCTGTCATTTCTGCATTGTATATCCATGGCTCCTTTATCATATATTAATTGACTGTATATGTTTGGGTTAATATCTGGACTCTCTATTCTTTTCCACCGGTCTGTGGGTCTGTTCTTGTGCCAATACCAAATTGTCTTGATTACTGTGGCTTTGTAATAGAGCTTGAAGTCAGGGAGCATAATTCCCCCTGTTTTATTCCTCCTTCTCAGGATTGCTTTGGCTATTCGGGGTCTTTTGTGGTTCCATATGAATTTTAGAATTATTTGTTACAGTTCATTGAAGAAAGCTGTTGCTATTTTGATAGGGATTGCGTTGAATCTCTAGATTGCTTTAGGTAGTAAAGCCATTTTGACAATATTTATTCTTCCTAGCCAAGAGCATGGGATGAATTTCCATTTGTTAGTGTCCTCTTTAATTTCTCTTAGTAGTGTCTTGTAGTTTTCAGGGTATAGGTCTTTCACTTTCTTGGTTAGGTTTATTCCTAGGTATTTTATTCTTTTTGATGCAATTGTGAATGGAATTGTTTTCCTGATTTCTCTTTCTGTTAGCTTATTGTTAATGTATAGGAAAGCAACAGATTTCTGTGTATTAATTTTGTATCCTGCAACTTTGCTGACTTCAGATATTAGTTCTAGTAGTTTTGGAGTGGAGTCTTTAGGGTTTTTTATGTACAATATCATGTCATCTGCAAATAGTGACAGTTTGACTTCTTCTTTACCAATCTGGATGCCTTCTATTTCTTTGTTTTGTCTGATTGCCGTGGCTAGGACCTCCAGTACTGTAACAGTGGAGAGAGTGGGCATCCCTGTCTTGTTCCCAATCTTAGGTGAAAAGCTTTCAGCTTCTCATTGTTAAGTGTGATGTTGGCTGTGGGTTGTCATATACAGCCTTTATGATGTTTGGGTACTTGCCCCCTATACCCATTCTGCTAAGAGTTTTTATCATGAATGGATGTTGAATTTTATCAAATGCTTTTTCAGCATCTATGGAGATGATCATGTGGTTTTTATTCTTCTTTTTGTTGATGTGGTGGATGATGATGGATTTTCGAATGTTGTACCATCCTTGCATTCCTGAGATGAATCCCACTTGATCATGGTGTATGATCCTCTTGATATATTTTTGAATTTGGTTTGCTAATATTTTGTTGAGTATTTTTGCATCTATGTTCATCAGGGATATTGGTCTGTAACTTTCTTTTTTGGTGTGGCGTCTTTGCCTGGTTTGCGTATTAGAGTGATGCTAGCTTCATAGAATGAGTTTGGAAGTATTCCCTCCTCTTCTATTTTTTGGAAAACTTTAAGGAGAATCGGTATTATGTCTTCTCTATATGTCTGATGCAATTCAGTGGTGAATCCATCTGGACGGGGGGTTTTGTTCTTGGGTAGGTTTTTGATTACCGATTCAATTTCGTTGCTGGTAAATGGTCTGTTTAGATTTTCTGTTTCTTCCTTGGTAGGTCTTGGACGGTTATATTATTCTAAGAAGTTGTCCATTTCTTCTAGGTTTTCCAGCTTGTTAGCATATAGATTTTCATAGTATTCTCTAATAATTCTTTGTATTTCTTTAGGGTCTGTCATGACTTTTCCTTTCTCATTTCTGATTCTGTTTATGTGTGTAGATTCTCTTTTTTTCTTAATGAGTCTGGCTAGGGGTTTATCTGTTTTGTTTATTTTTTCAAAGAACCAGCTCTTGGTTTCATTGATTTTTTTCTATTGTTTTATTCTTCTCAATTTTATTTATTTCTTCTCTGATCTTTATTATGTCCCTCCTTCTGCTGACTTTGGGCCTCATTTGTTTTTCTTTTTCCAATTTCAATAATTGTGACTTTAGACTATTCATTTGGGATTGTTCTTCCTTCTTTAAATAGGCCTGGATTGCAATATACTTTCCTCTTAGAACTGCCTTTGCTGTGTCCCGCAGAAGTTGGGGCTTTGTGCTGTTGTTGTCATTTGTCTCCACGTATTGCTTGATCTCTGTTTTAATTTGGTCGTTGATCCATTGATTATTTAGGAGCATGTTGTTAAGCGTCCATGTGTTTGTGAGCCTTTTTGTTTTCTTTGTACAATTTATTTCTAGTTTTATACCTTGGTGATCTGAGAAGTTTGTTGGCAGAATTTCAGTATTTTTGAATTTACGGAGGTTCTTTTTGTGGCCTAGTATGTGGTCTATTCTGGAAAATGTTCCATGTGCACTTAAGAAGAATGTGTATCCTGCTGCTTTGGGTGTAGAGTTCTGTAGATGTCTGTTAGGCCCATCTGTTCTAGTGTGTTGTTCAGTGCCTCTGTGTCCTTACTTATTTTCTGTCTGGTTGATCTATCCTTTGGAGTGAGTGGTGTGTTGAAGTCTCCTAAAATGACTGCATTGCATTCTATTTCCTCCTTTAATTCTGTTAGTATTTGTTTCACATATGTCAGTGCTCCTGTGTTGGGTGCATATATATTTATAATGGTTATATCCTCTTGTTGGACTGACCCCTTTATCATTATGTAATGTCCTTTTTTATCTCTTGCTACTTTCCTCGTTTTGAAGTCTATTTTGTCTGATACAAGTACTGCAACACCTGCTTTTTTCTCCTTGTTGTTTGTATGAAATATCTTTTTCCATCCCTTCACTTTTAATCTGGTGATATCTTTGCATTTAAGGTGAGTTTCTTGTAGGCAGCATATAGATGGGTCTTGCTTTTTTATCCATTCTGTTACTCTGTGTCTTTTGATTGGTGCATTCAGTCCATTTACATTTAGGGTGATTATTGATAGATATGTACTTATTGCCATTGCAGGCTTTGGATTCTTGGTTACCAAAGGTTCAAGGGTAGCTTCTTTACCATCTAACAATGTAACTTAACTCTCTTATTATGCTATTATAAACACAGTCTGATGATTCTTTATTTCTGTCCCTTCTTTTTCTTCCTCCTCCATTCTTTATATGTTAGGTGTTTTGTTTTGTACTCTTGTGTTTCCTTTGACTGTTTTTGTGGTTTGTTGATTTTAGTTTTTTGCCTTTAGTTGGTATTTGGATGGTCTGCTTTCTTTGCTGTCATTTTATTTTCTCTGGTGACATCTATTTAGCCTTAGGAGTGCTTCCATCTAGAGCAGTCCTTTTAAAATATTCTGTAGAGGTGGTTTGTGGGAGGCAAATTCCCACAACTTTTGCTTGTCTGGGAATTGTTTAATCCCTCCCTCAAATTTAAATGATAATCATGCTGAATACAGTATTCTTGGTTCAAGGCCCTTCTGTTTCATTGCATTAAATATATCATGCCATTCTCTTCTGGTGTGTAAGGTTTCTTTGAGAAGTCTGATGATAGTCTGATGGGTTTTCCTTTGTAGGTGATCTTTTTTCTCTCTATGGCTGTCTTAATACTCTGTCATTTTCTTTGATCTTTGCCATTTTTATTATTATATGTCTTGGTGTTGTTCTCCTTGGGTCCCTTGTGTTGGGAGATCTGTGGGCTTCCATGGTCTGAGAAACTATTTCCTTCCCAGCTTAGGGAAGTTTTCGGCAATTATTTCTTCAAAGACACTTTCTATACCTTTTTCTCTCTCTTCTTCTTCTGGTACCCCTATAATGTGAATATTGTTCCATTTAGATTGGTCACACTTCTCTTAATATTCTTTCATTCCTTGATATCCTTTTATCTCCTCTGCCTCAGCTTCTCTGTACTCCTGTTCTCTGATTTCTATTCCATTAACAGTCTCTTGCACCTCGTCCAGCCTGCTTTTAAGCCTGTCAATCGATTGTTTCATTTCTGTAATTTCCCTCCTGACTTCAACCCTTACCATTTGCATATTTCTCTGTAGGTTCATCAGCGTGGTTATGACTTTTATTTTGAATTCTTTTTCAGGGAGATTGTTTAAATCTAT
Source organism: Smutsia gigantea (assembly GCA_032199065.1). NCBI lineage: Eukaryota > Metazoa > Chordata > Mammalia > Pholidota > Manidae > Smutsia > Smutsia gigantea. The sequence continues at coordinate 41,002 of JAVSCE010008415.1, forward strand.
CCCACCAGGGCCTTTCTCTGGAGTTGTCTGAGTGATTTTTGACTGGACCAGATTCTTTTGTCTTTTCATGGTGATAGAAGTGGTCAGAGGCAGGTGACATGTGTGTCACCTGGGAAAACAAATTCCCTTAGTGCTTGTTGTTCACCTTGCCCTTGTCCGCAGCCTGTGTCAGTTACCCGCACCCCAGGAGGCAGTCTCTGGGATAATCCCCTGAACTACCATGGGCGGGGCCGCCCTCAGGCTAGCCTAGAGCACTTCAGGGGGTTGCAGCCATGCCGGGTGTGTTCTACTGCAAGGTCGGGCCTTTCGCGCCTTCCAGACCTTGCTCCGGCTTCCACAGCCTGTGCCGGTTACCCGCACACTGGGGGGGCAGTCTCTGGGATAATCCCCTGAGCTGCTGTGGGTAGGGCCACCCTCAGGCTAGCCTAGAACACTGTGGGGGCATTGCCACTACGCCAGGTGCGTTCTGCAAGGTCAGGCCCCTTCATGCTTTCCTGACCTTGCTCTGGCTTCCGCAGCCTGTGTCAGTTACCCGCACACCAGGAGGCAGTCTCTGGGATAATCCCCTGAGCTGCTGTGGGTAGGGCCACCCTCAGGCTAGCCTTGAGCACTGCAGGGGCATGGCCACTACGCCGGGTGCATTCTACTGCAAGGTCGGGTCCCTTCACGGCTTCGGGACCTTGCTCTGGCTTCAGCAGCCTGTGCCAGTTACCCTCACACTGGGAGGCAGTCTCTGGGATAATCCCCTGAGCTGTCACGGGCAGGGCCGCCCTCAGGATGGCCTAGAGCACTGTGGGGGCATAGCTGCCATGCTGGGTGTGTTCTACTGCCAGGACGGGCCCCTTCGTGCCTTCCGGACCTTGCTCAACCTTCTGCTGCCTCTCCGGTTAGCTGTGCGCTGGGAGGAGACTCTGTGTGGTTGCCGTGGGCGGGGCCACTCTCTGGCTCCTCCACAGCTGTGGCTGGTCACCCGGTCCATTTGCAGCACTGGCCAGGGGGAATGAATGGCAGGCTGCTTATCACCATGAGGGGCCCTGGGGCTGCCTCACCCTGCAGGGAGTCAGGGAGCCCAAAGTTCCTCAAGACTCCCAGCCCACTGGGCTGAGTGTGCTGGGACGATTTTATTCAGCTGTTGGGCCCTTGTCCCTTTAAGACTCTTAAAAAGCACCTGCTTTTCTTTTGTCCCCGGGGAGCCGGCTGTGGGAACCCACTCACAGTCTCCATCTCGGATCCTGCTCTTCCGTTTCTCCAGTATCCAGTACAGCATGCCATGTGTGTCTGTGCTCCCAGTGCAGATCACCAGGGCTGGTTATTTAGCAGTCCTGTGCTTCCACTCCCTCCCCACTCTGATTCTTTTCATCCCACCGGTGAGCTGGGGTGGGGGGAGTGCTCGGGTCCTCCCGGGTCTAGGCTTTGTATCTTACCCCCTTTGTGAGGTACTGAGTTCTCACAGAGTAGATGTAGCCTGGCTGTTGTACTGTATCTTCTGGTCTCTCATTTAGGAATAGTTGTATTTGTTGTATTTTCACAAATATATGTATGGTTTGGGGAGGAGATTTATGCCGCCCTGCTCACGCCACCATCTTGAGCTCCCTCTCGGAAGTGGAAGATTTTTATTCACATTGGCTCGAGGCAGATGTTATATATAAAGGGGGTATAAACCATGCCCCTAGACTCTGACTTAGAGCTTGGAATGTGACTTGGGTATCAGGGCATGGCCATCACTTAGGTACTTGTTGGAGGTAGAGTCTTAGAGTTCACTGTAGTTCTATTGAATCAGAATCTGCATTTTAGTAGAGTGCTCAAGTTTTTCATGCACACTTTAAAGAAAAACAATTTTAAAACAAAGTTCTAGAATAGTGGTTCTCCAACTCTGGTGTGTAACATGATCAGCCAGAGAGCTCACTCCCAAACTCACTGTGTGGGAAAGGGCCTAGACCTTTGTATTTTTCCAAGTTCCCCAGGAGATTCTGATATATACCAAAGCTCTCTAGCCACTCTTTCAGAACATGCTTCTCCTATTCAGGATACATAAACTAAAAATCTATACACATTAAAGAGGTGTATTCTCTTTAAAGCTCTGGTTGTATTATAGGATCAAAGCACATGTACAGTTTTAACTGGAATTCACCCGTTACAATTACAGAGTTCCTATAATTTGGACATCTAGAATTTTGGTCACCTGAAAACACGTCTAGCATGTGCAAGATAATTTTTTCCCACAAGAAAACTATAAGAAAAAAAAATGCTGCATCTGTGAGAACATTCCAATAAGGATAATCTACTAAGAAACAAAGAAATTCCCAAATCTTTGGAAATGATGGAGTCAGCAATGGTTACTGTTTCCTGATGCCGAGAAAGGGCTAAAGTTCAAATTATATTTAGGAAATTTCTCCATGCATTATGTATCAAGTCATTGCATTTCTTTGTGTTTAACAAATTAGAAACTTCCTCTTTCAGTTAATAAAAACTGGCTTTTGTTCTTAAGTTTTCTTTTACAAAAAGTTAAATTTTAGTGTGTCATACTTAAAATCTTAACCAAAAAATGGCAAGCTTTCTTCCCACCACTTCTCTCTAGGGCATCGTGATGTCGGCATCAGGAAGAATGAGGTCATGCGCATTTAATAAACCCAAGCGCCATCAAATATAGGAAATTATTTGGTTATTTCCTTTACTGGATATAAAACCTTATATTTATTAGTCATTTAATTATGAGTTCATAAATGAATTTGTGATGTGGAAGAACAATATTCATTAATAATTAGGGAAATGAGCAATGCACAAAATTTGCTAATAGGTCCAACCCTTCTTTTTCCTGCATGGTGAAGGAAATATTTGTGAAGGAAATATGTTTTAATAAGATAAGAGGTTTCAGTAGAGGCGTATTTGTAACTTTTCCCTGAATAGATTCCACATGAGACTGGCAACTGAAATATATTTAATCCTAGCTTATTATTATAATATACTGGTTAGGACATGATCCTTGGCTTACGGCTTACTTTTCAGAGCATTGCATTATAGGGCTCACTGTAACTAAGATCCGCTTGAGGGAATGATGAAGTCAGAAACCCAGACACCTGTTTATAGATCTGAGAGTAAAAAATAGTTCTCTTGATTTGTAAAGCAAAGATCTTTCCCATAAAACTTTTTAGCATTTGATTTGTATCTGAACAATACATTTGTAAAAAGAAACGGATTTATGAAGAGTAAAGCTTTAAACATATGTGTGCTTCTGGTTCAGTGGTTCCCGGTCAAGGCTTTTATCCTAAGGAAATACTCAATAATATGTATAAAGATGTAGGTATAAGACTATTGCACTGCTGTTAAACATGAAAAAAATTAACCTCTAATTCTGACTTCGGTTTAAGAAAGGTGGATCACATTAAATAATGAAAACTTTAGAAGGAAATCGAGCCCATTGTTTATGTAAATTCACATACAAAAATGTCAAAAAGTCTAAGTTAGCCATTAATGATTTATGTCACAATACTCATTCTGGAAAATTCAAAAAGGTAAATCTTATACTGAGGAAAAGCCTCATAGCTAGCAATGGGGAAACAGATGCTACCTTAAAACTGAAAATCCCTGGTTATTTCATGAAATCTTGGCTCTTTCAGACTGTAGAAATAGTGTCTTCAAGAAAACCAGTCTAAATCTTAGAGGATAAGAGGTTCTGTTAAGTATCCGGTTTATGTGAATATTAGTAAAACATTCAAAGCAACTTAAACATTCAAATGTAGGTCATTAAACTGTGATATAACTATTCAGTGGAATAGTGTTAGCCATTAAATTTCTTTTTGAAGAATGTTTAAAAACAGGAGAATGTTAGGATTAGAAAAAAAAGAGGTTAAATCTAAAAACATGAATGTTAGGTTTGGAAGAAAAGATGTTAAAAATAGTATCTAAAATTTATACCAATATGCCTAGATATACATCCAAAGAAGGTAAAAAGACATACACTCAAATGCTTATAGTGATTATCCTTGGATGGTAGGATTAGAAGGTCTTTATTTTATTGAGAGGTAGAATAGTATATTCATTTTCTCTGTTGGTATAACAAATTACCTCATATTTACCAGCTTAACACAACAGAGATTTATCATCTTACAGTTCCATAGGTCAGAAGCCCAACTGATTTCTCTGCTCTGGGTCCCATAAAGCCAAAATGAAGATGTCAGCCAGCCAGGCCTCTTACCTGAAGGCTTTGGAACACAATGATCTTTCCAGTTGTTAAAAGAATTCAGCTCCATGTGGTTGGTTATAGGACTTGAAGTCCCCATTTCCTTGCTGGCTCTTTCCAGGAGTTCTCATCCTCTAGATTCTGTCAGCATTTTTGGGTTTATGGTCTCCTTCATCTTCAAAGTCAGTAACATGCTTCACATCTCTCCTGCCTTTTTATTCCATGGCGTCCCTCTGACTGACTCCAGCTGGATAGACTTCTCTGCTTTTAAGTTATTGAGGGATTAAATAGGACCTACTTGGATAATCTCAGATTTTCTTAAATTTGACTGATTACCAACCTTAATTTCATCTTGAAAGTTCCTTTTTCCATTTAGCATAACATTCACAGGATGCATGGATTAGGATATAGAGATCTTTGGGTGGCAATTTTCTGAACTGCAACAAAGAGTATGGTGGTTATTGGCACGGGAGTTGGAGACAAGGCAGTTGTACCTTGTTTATATTTCAAATGCTGCCACTCAATATATGTAGACTTTGGGAAAGTTAATCTATTCACATTCCAATTTCCTCATGTACAAAATGGGGATAATAATTATACGAATTTCATTGGACATTTATAAAGATTAAATGAAACATTGTACTTGGTACAGTGATACACTTCTCAATAGAGATTAACCATGATACTATCATTGTTACTCTTGATTCATTTCTATCTTTATTTAATTTATTGAGATTTATTTAAATAAGTAAACTTGGCTCTCAGTATTTCTGATGGGACTAGAGAGTTATGTTTCAATGTGTGATATGAATCCATCCAACACTGTTCATGAGCCCACCTCTATCTAAAACTTCCCCATCTTCTTACTTTCTTTTTTGGGGGGAGGGAGAAAGATTTTTTTTCATTTTGCTATCATTAATGTATAATTACATGAACAACATTCTGGTTACTAGACACTCCCCATTATCAAGTCCTCAACACAACCCCATTACAGTCACAGTCCATCACCGTGGTAACATGCTATAGAATCACTACTTGTCTTCTCTGTGTTATACCGCATTCCACGTGTCCCCGCCCCTACAGTATACGTGCTAATCGTAATGCCCCTTTTTCCCCCTTATCCCTCCCTTCCCACCCATCCTCCCCAATCTCTTTTCCTTTGGTAACTGTTAGTCCATTCTTGGGTTCTGTGAGTCTGCTACTGTTTTGTTCCTTCAGTTTTTTCTTTGTTCTTATACTCCACATATTAGTGAAATCATTTGATACTTGTCTTTCTCCACCTGGCTTATTTCACTGAGCATAATACCCTCTAGCTCCATCCATGTTGTTGCAAATGGTAGGATTTGTTTTCTTCTTATGGCTGAATAATATTCCATTGTGTATATGTACCACCTCTTCTTTATCCATTCATCTACTGATGGACACTTAGGTTGCTTCCATTTCCTGGCTTTTGTAAATAGTACTGTAATAAACATAGGGGTGCATATGTCTTTTTGAAACTGGGCTGCTGCATTCTTAGGGTAAATTCCTAGGAGTGGAATTCCTGGGTCAAATGGTATTTCTATTTTGAGTTTTTTGAGGAATCTCCAAACTGTTTTCCACAATGGTTGAACTAATTTACCTTCCCACCAGCAGTGTAGGAGGGTTTCCCTTTATCCACATCCTCGTCAACATTTGTTGTTGTTTGTCTTTTGGATGGCAGCCATCCTAACTGGTGTGAAGTGATATCTCACTGTGGTTTTAATTTGCATTTCTCTGATGATTAGGCATGTGGAGCATCTTTTCATGTGCCTGTTGGCCATCTGAATTTCTTTGGAGAAGTGTCTGTTCAGCTCCTCTGCCCATTTTATAATTGGCATATTTGCTTTTTGTTTGTTGAGGTGCATAAGCTCTTTATATAATTTGGATGTCAAACCCTTATCAGATATCTCATTTATGAATATATTCTCCCATACTGTAGGATGTCTTTTTGTTCTACTGATGGTGTCCTTTGCTGTACAGAAGCTTGTTAGTTTGATATAGTCCCGCTTGTTCATTTTTGCTTTTGTTTCCCTTGCCCAGGGAGATATGCTCATGAAGAAGTTGCTCATGTTTATGTCCAAGAGATTTTGGCTTATGTTTTTTTCTAAGAGTTTTATGGTTTCATGATTAACATTCAGGTCTTTCATCCATTTTGAGTTTACTTTTGTGTATGGTGTTGAGACAATAATCCAGTTTCATTCTCTTGCAGGTAGCTGTCCAGTTTTACCAACACCAGCTGTTGAAGAAGCTGTCATTTCCCCGTTGTATATTCATGGCTCCTTTATTGTATATTAATTGACCATATATGCTAGGGTTTATATCTGGGCTCTCTAGTCAGTTCCATTGGTTTATGGGTCTGTTCTTGTGCCAGTACCAAATTGTCTTGATTACTGTGGCTTTGTAATAGAGCTTGAAGTCGGGGAGCAAAATTCCCCCTACTTTATTCTTCCTTCTCAGGATTGCTTTGGCTATATGGGGTCTTTTGTGGTTTTATATGAATTTTAGAACTATTTGCACTAGTTCATTGAAGAATGCTGTTGGTATTTTGATAGGGATTGCATTGAATCTGCAGATTGCTTTAGGGAGGATGGCCATTTTGACAATATTAGTTCTTCCTACTCATGAGTACGGGATGTGTTTCCATTTATTGGTTTTTCTTTAATTTCTCTCATGAGTGTCTTGTAGTTTTCAGAGTATAAGTCTTTTATTTCCTTGGTTAGGTTATTCCTAGATATTTTATTCTTTTTGATGCAATTGTGAATGGAATTGTTTTCCTGATTTCTCTTTCTGCTAGTTCATCATTAGTGTATGTCAATGCCATAGATTTCTGTGTATTAATTTTGTATCCCACAAGTTTGCTGAATTTAGATATTAGATCTAGTAGTTTTAGAGTGGAAGTATAATATCATGTCACATGCAAACAGGGACAGTTTGACCTCTTCCTTGCCAATCTGGATGCCTTTTATTTCTTTGTTTTGTCTGATTGCCATGGCTAGGACCTCCAGAACCATGCTAAATAAAAGTAGGGAGAGTGGGCATCCTTGTCTTGTTCCTGATCTTAAAGGAAATGCTTTCAGCTTCTTGCTGTTAAGTATAATGTTGGCTGTGGGTTTGTCATATATGGCCTTTATTATGTTGAGGTACTTGCCCTCTCTACCCATTTTGTTGAGAGTTTTTATCATGAATGGATGTTGAATTTAGTCAAATGCTTTTTCAGCATCTATGGAGATGATCATGTGGTTTTTGTCCTTCTTTTTGTTGAAGTAGTTGATGATGTTGATGGATTTTCGAATGTTGTACCATCCTTGCATCCCTGGGATGAATCCCACTTGATCATGATGGATGATCTTTTTGATGTATTTTTGAATTCGGTTTGCTAATATTCTGTTGAGTATTTTTGCATCTATGTCCATCAGGGATATTGGCCTGCAATTTTTTTTTTTTGTGGTGTCTTTGCCTGGTTTTGGTATTAGAGTGATGTTGGCCTCGTAGAATGAGTTTGGGAGTATTCCTTCCTCTTCTACTTTTTGGAAAGCTTTAAGGAGGATGGGTATTAGGTTTTCACTAAATGTTTGATAAAATTCAGTAGTGAAACCATCTGGTCCAGGAGTTTGTTCTTAGGTAGTTTTTTGATTACCAATTCAATGTCTTTGCTGGTAATCAGTCTATTCAGATTTTCTGTTTCTTCCTGGGTCAGCCTTGGAAGGTTGTATTTTTCTAGAAAGTTGTCTATTTCTTCTAGGTTATCCAGTTTGTTAGCATATAATTTTTCATAGTATTCTCATAATTCTCTGTATTTCTATGGTGTCCATAGTGATTTTTCCTTTCTCATTTCTGATTCTGTTTATGTTTGTAGACTCCCTTATTTTCTTGATAAGTCTGGCTAGGGGTTTATGTGTTTTGTTTATTTTCTTGAAGAACCAGCTCCTGCTTTCATTGATTCTTTCTATTGTTTTATTCTTCTCAATATTATTTATTTCTGCTTTAATATTTATTATATCCCTCCTTTACTGCCTTTGGGCCTCATTTGTTCTTCCATTTCTAGTTTCACTAACTGTGAGTTGAGACTGTTCATTTGGGATTGTTCTTCTTTCCTGAGGTAGGCATGTATTGCAATATATTTCCCTCTTACAATGGCCTTCGCTGTTTTTGTGGTGTTGAATTGTTGTCATTTGTGTCCATATATTGCTTGATCTCTGTTTTTATTTGGTCATTGATCCATTGATTATTTTAGGAGCATGTTATTAAGCCTCCATGTGTTTGTGGGCTTATTCATTTTCTTTGTGTAATTTATTTCTAGTGTCATACATTTGTGATCTGAGAAGCTGGTTGGTACAATTTCAATCTTTTTGAAATTACTAAGGTTCTTTTTGTGGCCTTGTATATGATCTATTCTTGAAAATGTTCCATGTGCACTTGAGAAGAATGTGTATCCTGTTGCTTTTGGATGGAGTGTTCTGTAGATGTCTGTTAGGTCCATCTGTTCTAATACATTGTTGAGTGCCTCCATCTCTTTACTTATTTTCTATCTGCTTGATATGTCCTTAGGAGTGAGTGGTGTGTTGAAGTCTCCTAAAATGAATACATTGCATTCTATTTCCCCCTTTAATTCTGTTAGTATTTGTTTTACATATGTAGGTGCTCCACAAATGTGAGTGCATAGATATTTATAAAAGTTATATCCTCTTGTTGGACTGACCCTTTAATCATTATGCAATGTCCTTCTTTGTCTCTTGTGACTTTCTTTGTTTTGAAGTCTATTTTGTCTGATACAAGTACTGCAACTCCTGCTTTTTTCTCACTATTAGTTGCATGAAATATCTTTTTCCATCCATTTACTTTCAGTCTGTGTTTGTCTTTGGATTTGAAGTGAGTCTCTTGTAGGCAGCATATGGATGCATCTTGTTTTTTTTATCCATTTAATGACTGTATGTATTTTGAGTGGAGCACTCAGACCATTTACATTTAGGGTGATTATCGATAGATATGTACTTATTGCCATTGCAGGCTTTAGATTCGTGTCTTCCAAAGGTTCAAGTTACCCTTACTATCTATATTCTCTTACTATCTAACAGTCAAATTTAACTCACTTCCTATGCTATTACAAACACAACCTAAAGGTTCTTGTTTTTTTTTTTTCCTCTTTTTTCTTTTTCTTCCTCCTCCATTCTTTTTATGTTATGAATCATATTCTGTACTCTTTGTCTATCCCTTGGGTGACATCTATTTAGTCTTAGGAATGCTTCCATCTATCGGAGTCCCTCCAAAATGCACCATAGAGTGGTTTGTGGGATATAAATTCTCTCATCTTTTGCTTATCTGAAAATTGTTTAATCTCTCCTTCAAATTTAAATGATAACCTTGCAGGTAAAGTATTCTTGGTTCAAGGCCCTTCTGCTTCATTGCATTAAATATATCATGCCACTCCCTTCTGTTCTGTAAGGTTTCTTTTGAGAAATCTGATGATAGCCTGATGGGTTTTCTTTGTATGTGATCTTTTTTCTCTCTATAGCTGCTTTAAAAAGTCTGTCTTTATCCTTGATCTTTGCCATTTTAATTATTATATCTTGATGTTGTCTTCCTTGGGTCCCTTGTGTTGGGAGATCTGTGCATCTCCATGGCTTGAGTGACTATCTTCTCCCTCAGATTGGGGAAAATTTCAGCAATTACCTCCTCAAAGACACTTTCAACCCCTTTTTCTCTCTCTTCTTCTTCTGGTACCCCTACCTATAATGCGAATATTGTCCCGTTTGGATTAGTCACACAGTTCTCTCAATATTCTTTCATTCTTAGAGATCCTTTTTTCTCTCTGTGCCTCAGCTTCTTTGTATTCCCCTTCTCTAATTTCTATTCCATTTACCATCTCTTCTACTACATCTAATCTGCTTTTAAATTCCTCCATTGTATGTTTCATTTCAGATATGGAATTTCTTAATGATTGAATCTCCATCTTAATTTTGAGTTCTTGAATATTTTTCTGTACCTCTATAGGCATGTTTATAATTTTTATTTTGAACTCTCTTTCAGGAAGATTGGTGAGTTCAGTTTCATTTGGTCCTTTTTCTGGGGTTTGTGAGATTTTGGCCTGAACCATGCTCTTTTGGCATTTCATATTTCTATGTGGTCCCCTCTAGTGCCCAGAAGCTCCAGTCTCTGGAGCTGCTCAGCCCCTAGAGTGAAGTTGGAGGTCATTGGCAAGTGGAGCTGGTGTCTGGTGGAAGGAAAGATCTGTTTCCTGATTCCCATCTGCAGTGCCTGTCTCCAGTATCACAGCCAGTGGGCTGAGCACACAGGTGTAAGCGTCTGTGCTTGGTGTCTCTAGCTGTTGTAGGTGGGGCCTCCCTCTTGCTGGCCTGACAGCAGTGCAGTGTCTGCCGGTTAGGAGCCAATGCTGTCAGGCCAGGAGGAAGGCTAGGCAAGCTGTGTGTCACAGTGGGGGGCCTCAGAGCTGAGCAGCTAGCCAGAGAGATGTAGCACCTGAACCTCCTCAAAGTTACCAACGTGCTGAGCAGAGCACGCCCAGACTACCTCGTCCAGCTCTCCCTTCTCCTGTGCAGCAAGCTCCATGGAACCCGTGCCCCTTCAGCAGCCCTCTTGCTGCTAGGAAGCCTCTCAGACCTCCTGCCTTTCCTTTGTCACAGAGTGGCCGGATGTGGATACCATCCTCCACAAATGGCAGGAATGTCAGTCTCTCAGGTACTCTGCCTGTCCCAGCTCCCCAACCTCCAGAGCACCACACAGAGTAGGTTTCTGTTTGCAAAGCCGATCTCCAGGGCTAGGTGTTCAGTGGTCTCGGGCTTCCACTCCCTCCCCGCTCTGTTTCTCTTCCTCCCACTGCTAAACTGGGGTGGCGGAAGGGCTTAGGTCCCTCTGGATCAAGGCTTTCGTATGTTACCGTTTCATCAGGTCTCCTCTGTTCCTGATGTCAGTCTAGTTCAGCCTTCTTTCTTGTTGCTGTTTTAGGGTTAGTTGTATTAATTAACTATATTTTCCCACTATTTGTGGTTTGGGGAGGAGTTCTCTGTCTCACCTCTCATGCCGCCATCTTGAATCTGCCCTATCTGGTTTCTTATACCTGAAATTCCACAGTTGCATTTCTCTTAGTAAGATTCACATTTTAACAGTGGACAATTTATAGAGTGTAGGAGTGTTATAAAGCCATGCTAGATGCATTTAATAAAATGGAAGAGAGAGATAGAGAAAGGAGAAAAGGGGAGGAAGGGTGCTGTATGGAGAAGGGAGGGCTGGGACCATTAAGCAGAGGAAAGAGGTGAGAACAGGGTTGAAGGACTGTGCTCTCTGAAAGACTCAATTTCCACCTTCATGTGTCTGAAGTTTCTCTTTTCTTAAGATATCCACGAGTTAAAACTTGGAAATCTTAGTTCATACAAAATCCCACTCTGGTGATTGAGCCCAGAGCACAATGAAGGTAGGTAATGAGATTGGTGTTTGCTGAGTTTGAATGGTTGTGGGGAAATTCAAATGCCCTCTGTTAAGACTACCTATATGTGCTCTCTCAGGCTGGTTCACAGTGGGGAGCAACCCTGGAATAGCTGGAGATTCTGTTTCATGTGGTAGGTGATTATGGGAGATGTGTGACTAATGCACATTTAATGATCCAAATCACATTTAGGCAGCTAAGAGCGTGGCTAAAGTGTCTACTCTGCATGTGTCTGATGATCTAAGTTGAGGATATTGTATTATAAGCTTTGATTCAATCTTTACCAAGCCGAAGACTCATGAAAATAAAATAACCATTGAATATGTTGTTACAGATCAATGCAAATGACATGAAAACCCATCATTACAATAAAAAGAAGAAAGTTCTAAGAGTTTTGTAAAATAAAAACCCATGATACATGGAAGAAGAAACTTGTTTTTAAAGAAAACATGGAGCTGAATCATCTCTACTAGACCAGTGTTTTCAAACTTCATATATTCCATTGGTAAGTTGTGAAATAAATTTAATGTGTTCCAACTAGAACTTAAAAAAAAATGAACTGGAATAGACTGGAAAACAGACTGTGTTACATATAGGAAGGATAAGCATTGAAACTTTAAACTATTTTTTTCTTTTTTGTGTGTAATGTCAAAAGTGTATTTTATAGCAGGCAATGATCACAGTTGTTTCAAATGCACCAGAAGATCAGGGGTCCTGCCCTGAGGCCACAGAAGACATTCACAAACATTGAATGGAAAAAAAAAATGTATGTTTATTTTCACTAAAATTTAGCACTGCCTTTAATTATGATTGCAGGCAACAAACCACAATAGTATTACTGTAGTTATGACTTTGTCACCAATAAATATGGTATTTTTATATCATATTATGATTATAACAGTACCTGAAAATATTTAGGCTCAACATCACTCCTAAATTATAGTAGTTATTCTAATTGCCCCTAAACTCTGTTATTTAATGTGATTACTAAGAAGCACATATATTACTATATCACATATATTTTAACATTTTGAAAACTATTACATTAGGTTCCTTTGTTATGTTGTTTGCTTAATTTTTTTGTAATTATAAAAATAATGTTTTAAGAAGGAAGTCATAGGTTCACTGGCTGTCTAAGGGTTCAGGGACCAAAAAAGAAAAAAAGAAAGAAACCTTGAAGTTGGTTATGAAATGCTAAGGTGGCAGCTGCAATTTTTTCTTTGTGAATCCAGAATTTAATCTAATGCCCAGAATATATTTTTTTCTAAATAATCATTGTTGGATGATTTCCTCCTGTGAAAACAGCAAGCCTGAATCAATAAACTACAACTTGGTGGAAAGATTGACAAGTGAGGTAATGTTTGAATACACTCTTGTAAAATGAGTAGGAAGAGGACATAGCAAATAGTATGTACACACTGATCAGTAGAGAACATGACTGTTGTAAAAAAATTAATTCTTTACAGGTGAAAGATATATGTGAAAGGCAGAGCATAATGTGTTTATAGAACAACATAGGATAATATTTTCCTGGATTTGGTTAGGGATTAATTTCTAAAACAAGACAAAAAAAGTACTAATAATAGGAAAAGTTTGGGAAATGTGGTTATATTAAGTCTAAAACCATTTCCATCAAAAGTATCATTAGAAGGGAAAAAAGCAAGCCATAACGTGAGGACATTATTTTCAATGCATGTAACTAAACCAGAATGTATAAAAAATTATTAAAAAGTAATAGGAAAAAGAAAATCAACCCATATTAAGAAATAGGTAATATATTTCCCAAAGGTAAAATAAGAATGGGTCTTGAATAGGAACTTCATGTAAAGACAAACTCAGACAACCAATAAACAAATATAAGATACTGAAACTCATTAATAATCAGGAAGATGGAAATTAAGATAAAAATAAGATACCAATTTATGCAACAAGGTTGGCAAAAATTAAAAAGTCTGGCAATACCAAGCCTTGGTAAGGATGAGAAGTGTTGGGAATTCTCATCCACTCTTTGTGAAAGCACAAACTTGCACAACCACTTTAGAAAATAGTTTGACGTTTTCTGTTTAAGTTTCTGGAGGTAGGAGACTTGCAATGCTCCGTTATTTGATCTGGAAGAGGGCAGGCAAAAATAGGGACTATTGGTAAAAATTACTAAGGTAGAATTCACTTAAAATGTAGAAAGCTGCAAAGAGCGTAACTCCCCATTTTATAACATGAAAAGCCCAGAGAATCTACAAATTATAACTTTTCTTGAATCCAGTTAGAAAGTAAGTTCATAGGGAAATCAATTAGCCTGAAATGTAAGGAAAGACACACATGTCCTAGCGGAAAGGGAATGAGAACAGTTGCTTACCAAAGCATAGCAAAGGAGAAAGGGACAATAGAAACCACACAAACATATTAGAATAATTCAGCTGAAGTTTTTATCAATTGTTAAAAGCTGAATGTGAGCTAATGTGAGAGAGTAGTACCTCTGGGGCTGTAGACTCAAGAGATTTCTCCTTGGATGTTCACTTAGTGATCACGGAAAGGTTTGAAATAGGGGAGGGGGGAGTGTGGAGAAGCCTCCCTTACAGTGCAGGCCTAGGGGTGTGGAGCAGCAGCCACGACAGGGAATGCCTGAATCCCCATACTATCCTTCACTCCTACCTCCACTAGGAAACAAAAGCCTTAAACCACTAAGGGGAGATAGCAAACACTGTCTATCTCAGGGCACAGATAAGGACCATGGCTGCTGGGGGAAGAGAATAAAGAAAAAAATACAAATCAAACCTGAAACTCCTTCTGGGAGTGAAGCAGGAATGAATCCTAGGCCTAAGCCTTAGGAAATCACCCACAACTGGAAGGAGGGCAGAATCACTAAGAAGGCCGGTACCCCAGACTCAGGCACAGCATCTAAGATGAGGCTGACCCAGGACCACAGAGAAGAGCACTGCATTCCCCCTCGCTCCTGCTAGGGGTGAGTCAAGAGCACGGAGAAAGAATTTCTCTGAGGTACACACTCACGGGAAAAGCCTAAAGCTGACAGTGTAAGAGTAACATTGGGAAAACTTTGGAAACCAGCCCTCACTTACCGGTAATGCTAAAGGAATCTGAAATTGGTTGTGCACCGAAGGTAATTACAGAAATAACAAAATCAAGATCAAGCTCATCCTCTGCATAGATTTGAATCAACTCTCAAAACTAACAGCCAAGCAAAGGGAAGTACGTCCATTTTTAGGCATAAGCACTACCTACCTCAGGTTCTGCCGTCCTATTCAAAACATCTAGGTTTCAACCCCAAATTGCAAAACACAAAGAAGAAAAAAACAAATGCCCCTCTGAGTAGCTCTGGCTGGATAAACACAAAGAAGAAAAATACAAACATTGTAAAGAGCCAAAACAATCAACCAAACCAAACTTAGATATGACTCAGATGTTGAAGCTGTAGATGGAGAATTTAAAATACTCATACTTAATCTGGAAAAGGACTCTAGTTAAAAGGTGGACAGCATGTTAGAATGGAGAGGGAATTTCAGCAAAGAGATGGAAACCCAAAGAAAATCAAACAGAAAGGCTAGAAATGAAAAGCATGAACAAAGATGAGGACTGCAATCAATGGACTTAGTAGAATGAACACTGCTGAGGAAAGAATCAGCAAACTTGAAGATGGGTCACTAGAAATTACTCAAACTGATATACAAAGAGAAAAAAAATGAAGAAAACAGAATATAGTCTCCAAGAGCTATGATATAATATCAAATGATCTAACACACATTTAACTGACATGCTAGGAGGAGAAGAAGGGAAAGCTTGGGCAGCAGAAATGTTTGAAAGCATAATGGCAAATAATTTTCCAAAAATAATAAAAGCATCAAACAGTAGACCCAAGAAAAATAGCACCAACAGGCTAAAAACCTAATTAATTAAAAAACACATCTAGACACATTTTGTATGTGTCTCTATATAATACATGTACACACATACATACACACACATATATATAGGCATTCTTTTAAATGCATTTCTCAAAAAATTGAAACTAAATAAATGATGGGAAATGATTAACAAATCTCAATGATAGATACATGAGTTTTGTTGTGTTATTCTCTAAGTTTCTATGTTTGAAATACTTCATTAACTTTTTTTAAACAAAAAAGAGCTTGAAGTATCTTGGGAACTGTATTTAGTTTTTGATTACCAGAGCGTTAGGTACAAAAGGGGGTTTGGCAGAGGTACCTCATAGTAATGACTGTCTTAGACATAAAAGGGATGAGACCATATCTGTCTTTCAGAAAATGAACTCTGGTAAAAGTGGAACCAGTAAGACTAGAGTCAAGTCAAACCTTTACAGAATTTGTGGCAGGCATTCATTCACCTGTTTAAAAAATCCTGGTTTTTTTCTTCCAATAGGGTTGCAATTTATGGCATAACTTAGTAGGCCTTGTTGTTAGGTAGAACTGTATTAGAATTTTAGTAATGCCACCTCCTAAGTATGTAGTTTTGTGGCAGTCACTCTGAGCACTAAATTTCTCATCTTTAAAGTAGTAATACCGAATTATAGTTCATAGATCACAAAGATAAATGAAATAACGGACATGGAAGTATAGCCATGTCTAGTACATAGAAGGCATGCATCAAATATTAGCTGCCTTCATTATTCTTTGGTAAAGAATGAAACAAGGTCTAGTATGTTGGGATGACATCTCCATTTGATCAACTCTGAAGGTTTTCCTTCTGGAAAAATCAAACAAGGACAGAGCTCTCTTTTTTCCTCTGCCTCTTCTTCATTATGAATTTGACTTTATCTCCTTATGTCAGTTAGTTTTTGCTGCTTAACAAACTGCTCCAAAATTTAATGGCTTAAAACAACAGCTATTTATTTAGTTCACAGTTCTACATATAGTAGTTAATTTGGGCTGGGTTTATCTGTGATCACTCATGCTTCTGCACCCCAGTGGCAGTTGATGACCTCATACTTAGCAGCTGTCTCTGTCAGGTAGGATGACAGGTAGGGTGATGAGGGTAATTGGGCCATGTCTCTCTCCTCATCCATTCTCCACATGGTGGCAGTTTCAGGGTTGACAAGATAGCAAAAGAGAGCGAAGCCCAACGTACAGCGTTTTTGATGGCCCTGTTGCAACAGGCTTAACTATCTCTCATTGGTCAAAGGAGTTCATTTGACCAACTCAGACTCAAGGGGTAAGAAACAGATTTCACCTTTTGATGGGAGATGCTTAGTGTCAAATAACAAGGGTGTATGGAGGAAGGGAAGAACTTGTGGGCATTTTTACAATATATCACACTGTTGAAGTCATAAACAAACGAAAGCAATAATTCTTTTCTATCTACTACTTCACAGGTAGATCCATTTTAATACTCCAGAAGAGTCTAGCAATAGTCTTTTTTTTTCAATTCATTTTTTTAAGTTTATTTTGATATTATTAATCTACAATTAAATTAGTAATATTATGGCAATTACACTACCCCCTTCATCAGGTCCCCCCCACCAACCCCATTACAGTCACTGTCCATCAGCATAGTGAGATGCTATAGAGTCACTTCTTGTCTTCTCTGGGTTGTACAGCCCTCCCCGTGCCCCCCCAACATTACATCTGCTAATCGTAATGCCCCTTTTTTCCCCTTGTCCCTCTCTTCCCACCCATCCTCCCCAGTCCCTTTCCCTTTGGTAACTATTAGTCCGTTCTTGGGTTCTGTGAGTCTGCTGCTGTTTCGTTCCTTCAGTTTTTTTCTCAGTTCTTATACTCCACATATGAGTGAAATCATTTGATACTTGTCTTTTTCGGCTTGGCTTATTTCACTGGGCATAATACCCTCTAGCTCCATCCATGTTGTTGCAAATGGTAGGATTTGTTTTCTTCTTATGGCTGAATAATATTGCATTGTGTATATGTACCACCTCTTCTTTATCCATTCATCTACTGATGGACACTTAGGTTGCTTCCATTTCTTGGCTATTGTAAATAGTGCTGCGATAAACATAGGGGTACATCTGTCTTTTTGAAACTGGGCTGCTGCATTCTTAGGGTAAATTCCTAGGAGTGGGATTCCTGGGTCAAATGGTATTTCTATTTTGAGTTTTTTTGAGGAACCTCCATACTGCTTTCCACAATGGTTGAACTAATTTGCAGTCCCACCAGCAGTGTAGGAGGGTTCCGTTTTCTCCACATCCTCGCCAACATTTGTTGTTGTTTGTGTTTTGGATGTTGGCCATCCTCACTGGTGTGAGGTGGTATCTCATTGTGGTTTTAATCTGCATTTCTCTGATGATTAGCGATGTGGAGCATCTTTTCATGTGCCTGTTGGCCATTTGAATTTCTTCTTTGGAGAAGTGTCTATTCATGTACTCTGCCCATTTCTTAATTGGACTATTTTCTTTTTGTTTGTTGAGGTGTGAGTTCTTTATATATTTTGGATGTCAACCCCTTATCGGATACGTCATTTATGAATATATTCTCCCATACTGTAGGAAGTCTTTTTGTTCTACTGATGGTGTCCTTTGCTGTACAGAAGCTTTTCAGCTTCATATAGTCCCACTTGTTCATTTTTGCTTTTGTTTCCCTTGCCCGGGGAGATATGTTCATGAAAAAGTTGCTCATGTTTATGTCCAAGAAATTTTTGCCCATGTTTTTTTCTAAGAGTTTTATGGTTTCATGACTTACATTCAGGTCTTTGATCAACCTTGAGTTTACCTTTGTGTATGGGGTTAGACAGTAGTCCAGTTTCATTCTCTTACATGTAGTTGTCCAGTTTTTCCAACACCAGCTGCTGAAGAGCTGTAATCTCCCCAATGTATATCCAAGGGTCCCTTATCAAATATTAATTGACTGTATGTGTTTGGGTTGATGTTTGGATTTTCTGTTCTGTTCCACTGATCTGTGGGTCTGTTTTTGTGCCAATACCAAATTGTCTTGATTACTGTGGCTTTGTAGTAGAGCTTGAAGTCAGGGAGCGTAATTCCCTGTTTTATTCCTCCTTCTCAGGATTGCTTTGGCTATTCGGGCTCTTTTGCGGTGCCATATGAATTTTAGAATTATTTGTTCCAGTTCATTGAAGAAAGCTGCTGGTAGTTTGATAGGGATTGCATTGAATCTGTAGATTGCTTTAGGTAGTATAGCCATTTTGACAATATTTATTCTTCCTAGCCAAGAGCATGGGATGCATTTCCATTTGTTAGTGTCCTCTTTAATTTCTCTTAGAGTGTCTTGTAGTTTTCAGAGTACAGGTCTTTCACTTCCTTCGTTAGGTTTATTCCTAGGTATTTTTTTCTTTTTGATGCAATTGTGAATGGAATTGTTTTTCTGATTTCTCTTTCTGTTAGTTCATCATTAGTGTATAGGAAAGCAACAGATTTCTGTGTGTTAATTTTGTAACCTGCAACTTTGCTGAATTCAGATATCAGTTCTAGTAGTTTTAGAGTGGAGTCTTTAGGGTTTTTTATGTACAATATCATGCCATCTGCAAATAGTGACAATTTGACTTCTTCTTTACCAGTCTGGATGCCTTGTATGTCTTTGTTTTGTCTGATTGCCATGGCTAGGACCTCCAGTACTATGTTGAATAACAGTGGAGAGAGTGGGCATCCCTGTCTTGTTCCCGATCTTAGATGAAAAGCTTTTAGTTTCTTGCTGTTAAGTGTGATGTTAGCTGTGGGTTTGTCATACATGGCCTTTATGATGTTGAGGTGCTTGCCCTCTCTACCCATTTTCTTGAGAGTTTTAATCATGAATGGATGTTGAATTTTGTCAAATGCTTTTTCAGCATCTATGGAGATGATCATGTGGTTTTTGTTCTTCTTTTTGTTGATGTGGTGGATGATGTTGATGGATTTTCGAATGTTGTACCATCCTTGCATCCCTGGGATGAATCCCACTTGATCATGGTGTATGATCCTCTTGATGTATTTTTGAATTCGGTTTGCTAATATTTTGTTGAGTATTTTTGCATCTACGTTCATCAGGGATATTGGTCTGTAGTTTTCTTTTTTGGTGAGGTTTTTGCCCGGTTTTGATATTAGAGTGATGCTGGCTTCATAGAATGAGTTTGGAAGTATTCCCTCCTCTTCTATTTTTTGGAAATCTTTGAGGAGAATGGGTGTTATTTCTTCTCTATATGTCTGGTAGAATTCAGAGGTGAATCCATCTGGTCCGGGGGTTTTGTTCTTGGGCAGTTTTTTGATTACCAATTCAATTTCGTTGATGGTGATTGGTCTGTTTAGTTTTTCTGTTTCTTGTTTGGTCAGTTTTGGAAGGTTGTATTTTTCTAAGAAGTTGTCCATTTCTTCTAGGTTTTCCAGCTTGCTAGCATATAGATTCTCATAGTATTCTCTTATAATTCTTTGTATTTCTGTGGGATCCGTCGTGATTTTTCCTTTCTCATTTCTGATTCTGTTTGTGTGTGTAGATTCTCTTTTTTTCTTAATGAGACTGGCTAGGGATTTACCTATTTTGTTTATTTTTTCAAAGAACCAGCTCTTGGTTTCATTGATTTTTTTCTATTGTTGTGTTCTCTATTTTATTTATTTCTTCTCTAATCTTTATTATGTCCCTCATTCTGGTGACTTTGGGTCTCATTTGTTCTTCTTTTTCCAATTTCAGTAATTGTGTCTTTAGACTATTCATTTGGGAATGTTCTTCTTTCTTTAGATAGGCCTGGATTGCAATATACTTTCCTCTTAGAACTGCCTTTGCTGCGTCCCACAGAAGCTGTGGCTTTGTGTTGTTGTTGTCATTTGTCTCCATATACTCTTTGATTTCTGTTTGGATTTGTTCATTGCCCCATTAATTAATTAGGAGAATGTTGTTAAGTCTCCATGTATTTGTGAGCCTTTTTGTTTTCTTTCTAAAGTTTAATTCTAGTTTAATACCTTTATGATCTGAGAAGTTGGTTGGTAGAATTTCAGTATTTTCGATTTTACTGAGGTTCTTTTTGTGGCCTAGTATGTGGTCTATTCTGGAAAATGTTCCATGTGCACTTGAGAAGAATATGTATCCTGTTGCTTTTGGGTGTAGAGTTCTGTAGATGTCTGTTAGGTCCATCTGTTCTAGTGTGTTGTTCAGTGCCTCTGTGTCTTTACTCATTTTCTGTCTGGTTGATCTGTCCTTTGGAGTTTATCGTGTGTTGAAGTCACCTAAAATGAATGCATTGCTATTTCCTCCTTTAATTCTGTTAGTATTTGTTTCACATATGCCGGCCCTCCTGTGTTGGGTGCATATATATTTAAAATGGTTATATCCTCTTGTTGGACTGACCCCTTTATCATTATGTAATGTCCTTTTTTTATCTCTTGCTACTTTCTTCGTTTTGAAGTCTATTTTGTCTGATACAAGTACTGCAACACCTGCTTTTTTCTCCTTGTTGTTTGTATGAAATATCTTTTTCCATCCCTTCACTTTTAATCTGGTGATATCTTTGCATTTAAGGTGAGTTTCTTGTAGGCAGCATATAGATGGGTCTTGCTTTTTTATCCATTCTGTTACTCTGTGTCTTTTGATTGGTGCATTCAGTCCATTTACGTTAGGGTGATTATCGATAGATATGTACTTATTGCCATTAGCAATAGTCTTAAATGAGATTCTCCCCTAGATGATTAAAAAAGATGCTTCATAAGGAGAGATTATTGTCTATTATACATCTTGGGAATAATATGACTCAGGGTTAGATGAGTATTGGGAATCTTTCAACTTCCATGTTTCAGTGCTTGGAAGCAACTTCTAGAATAAAACTGTCTCATTTTAACTAATTTTTTTTTTCTTGGACCTCTGCTTGTTCAGACCATTAAACTATTAATTAATTATTTAAAAAAACATATTCCAGATTTCATGCTTACACGGTGAATAAAATTAATATTTATGAAACTCAGCACATATTCTTTAAGAGAGAATGAGTTTATCCTTAGAGAAATGGTAGATGTTAAAATCTCTCTAAGAATAAAAAAGCAATAAAGCTGCTCTAATGACCTAAAAAAAAGAAATAAAAAGAAAAAACAAGATAGTATATATATAAGCCTATTAGATAATGGGAAGAAGATTAAAATATTTAACAAATATGTTTCTTAAATGACTAAAACTAATGTACTTTAGTTCATATTTTGACCCATGAGTGCATTGGCTTCTATCCTTATTTCTGTAATTTATGAACCTAATTAAGTTGTTTCAGTATTAGAGAAGAGGGATTAAGTTACTTCAAACTAGAAATTGTTTGCTTGAATCACTTTTTAATGGTCAGGAGGACCAGAAATAGAAATGGGCATTTTAAGTAAATTTGTCTCCAGAGCACCGTTCTGTTAGTGAAATTATGTAACTCAATTTATGGCAGTCACTGTTGCTCAAATAACGGATTTTAATTTTAGATGGATTAAAGAATTTAACTTTTCCCAATGCATTTTTGATTGACTTTATTCACAGACTATATCCTTTCTCACATTGTCTGCAAGTTTTATTCTCTCAGACAACAAATGTACATGATTTTCCATGGATCCAGATATTTTCCTTTTTAATTGTTTCAATGGAAGAGAACTGCAGGAAAATTTGAGTAGTTGTGGAAATTCAGTTGTTTAGATAACAACAATGCGAGATGTACTCAGCCAGTTGTGCCACTCATTTTTCCTTTCTTATATTACTCTGACTTTTGGTCTTAAATAATGTTTGGATAAAATACAGTAGAATTCAGCCTTTGTGCATTGAAGGCTTCATTAAGTAAGTACCATGTCCCACACATTGTGCTATGTGATGGTCCTACCCAGCTGAAAAAATCAGTCCTTCACAGCTACTTAATATGAAGAGATATATAATATCTAGAATTAGGGAATCAAATCTGTAGCTACATGTTCATTATCAGGTTTGGTATCCCAAGGTCCTACCAAAGCTGGCTTGATATTAGAATAACCTAAGAAACTTTAAACACTACTTAGATTCCTGAGTTCCATATCCAGAGATTATGATTCAATAACTCAGCAGCAGAGTTGAGGATTTAGTCATTTTTTTCAAAGCTCCCAAGATGATTCTGATGCAAACTGGCCTCCTGCTGGTTCCAGGAAAGGCAGTTGGGGATCACCTGCCTTGTTGAAGCGTTTTAGAATAAATATGATAGAAATAGCCTTGATGTGTATATTATTGTTGTGAATATCCTCCATTACTCAATGAATGCATTAAAAAAAATGTTTATACCTTGGTTTCTAAATCCCAAATTTGTTCTAATCGATCTCTGTGAATGCTACTGATTTGTAAGCCAGTAATATTTTCATAGTTCTTGAGAAAAAAAAGTTTAGATCACTAATTGCTGTATTTTATTACTTCATAACTTAAAGGAATCCACCCCCACCCCCCACCTCCACCCTTGCTCCATATTTATTTGTGACAAAGGCTGGAAAAGGAGTTCCAAGAAAATGAAAATATCAGGGAGGATTCAAAGACAGGAATCATGTTCCAGTAATGTAATGAATGGATCATGAAACTGAAAGAGATGAGATTAGGTCTTGAAATCTATGAAAAGAACAGTGGGCTGAGAATACCAAGGAACAAATAGAATTCACTGCCTTATTTTCTCTTAGCCATTTAGCGACCAGCTGCAGCATGTCATTTGTATCTGGTGAACAAAGGCAACAGGACAAGGACAGCAGGAAAGCAATCCAACAGCAAGTATTCATGCAGAAGGAGTTCTGTGTTTTGAGAAATTGAAATCCAATGATAAGAATAATCCTTCATATGTTTGCATGATATTTACAGTTGGAAAATCCTTTACAAACATGTTCACTCAACTTATACACCCAAAAATCTATAAGGCAGAAACCATCTCTTCCTTTCATAAATTTAAGATGGAAGCCCATAAAACTGAAGTGATTTTTTCTGAGCTCACACAACTGAGTTGGGATTTGAATAAAAAAAGAGGTTTCTAAAGAAAGTATCTTTTTCATTCTTAATTTTTTCCCCCCTAGAATGCATCTGCCACATAAAACATAAAATTTCACTCTAACAGCGTTTCTGTACAGATTGACCAATACACCATTATGAGCTTTGGGCAAAGCTGTATAAGCGCCCCTTACAAAATGTCTTTGTCATGGTGGCCCATCACCTGCCATTGCCAAACCAACTTACCCAGACTCTGGTTTCTGCCCTTGAGCCCCAAAACCTCATATCTTTAGAATGTCATTTCATTTGTACTGTTTCTTTAGTTCCCAACTGTTGATTTCCTCCTTAACACCTTTCACGGTTTCCTTATTTTCGTATTCCACAGTCTGAAGACCTGGCTGGCTCCTAGCCCAGTGTCCCTGAGCTCTTGTACAAATACAGAGGACACTTTCAAATTATACACCAAATTCATCGTCCTCAAAGTTCATTGCAAATAATCCTAAAATGCCATATTAGGGATTCTTTTTTTCTTATCGCCCCACTTCACGTGAATGATCTTGAGTAACATCCTTATAGGTACAGGGAGGAGAAGGCACTGATCCATTTACACCAGCCCATTGTCTCATAGAGCTTAGTAGAGTTAGAACTGAGGGCTTGTTTGCATTGCTTGCTGTGATGTTTATGATGGCTGAGATGATTAGGTGGGTTCAGAGTCATAGATTCAGTAGTTATCAAACTGGATTAACTGAAATCTAAATAATTGAATCAGGAAACTTAGAGACTTGTTACTGAATTTTAATACTGAGAGAGCTCTCAGGGGTAACTTAGGTAAATTTCTTCATTATATGTGAACAAATGGAGTTCCAAGGGCACAAATCCACATATTAATCTCAGGTCAATGATTCCTTGACAAAGATATGCTTTAGTGTCTTTAAATACTCATGGTTTTTCCCAAGTATTGTATCTTAACTGACACTAACTGTTTTCAGATCTTTATATTTATGACTTTGATAAAATTTTTCATTTGTTTCTAAGCCAAGGCAACAGGTGGGCTTAAGTCATGGAGGAAGGATTAGAATCCTGGAGTAGGGGAAGCAGGGCTAAACGGAGAACAAAGAATTGGGATACAGTCAAGGGAACAATTTGCTCACCCAACTACGGTATCAGGGAGAAGCATTTAATCTGATAATTGGCTGGTAATTAGGGGTCTAAGCATGCCCAGAACAAAGCAGAGAGGAATTTAAAAATTTTGGACCTTCGCCAAAAGCAAAAGCACTTAGAGGCAGTGAAATGCAGTGGTTAAGAGTTTTGGTTTTGGATCCAGCTGAGTTTGAATTCCACCTCTGTCGTTTAATAGCTATGTGAGAAAATTGCTTTCTCTGTGACTCCATTTAAAAATTTTTTGAAACAAATGATAATAGAATTCAAATTCTTGTTAGGAGGATTGAGTTAAGGAGATCTTGTAATAGCAACGGGAACATAACAAACACTATATAAATGATTGCTAATAAATACCATGCAGAAATATATGTTTTAAAGATGTTCATTGCAGCACAGTTATACAATTAAAGGATTGGAAACAATGAAAATATTCTTTATGAGAGGTTGTTTAAATAGATTACATTGTGGTCATACAAAGGAACGTTAATTACTGTTCAAGAGTATGGCGGGGCTCCATAGGCACCCCACCTATGATATATGGTTAAGTAAATAGTTTAAGATATACAGCAGGATTATATGATTTTTATTGAAATGTTAAAAAATATATGGTATGTGTGTGTATGTCCCAAAGGCCTTGGTGTTTTTATACTAATCTGTTGCGTGGTTTTTCTCTGAGGACTGGTATTGTGGGAACAGGGAGCCATGGAAAGAACTTACTGTTTTCCTTTATTCACTTCTATAATGTTTTAATTATTTCCCGA
The DNA here is from genome assembly GCA_032199065.1 of Smutsia gigantea. NCBI lineage: Eukaryota > Metazoa > Chordata > Mammalia > Pholidota > Manidae > Smutsia > Smutsia gigantea. Next base: position 66,415 of record JAVSCE010008415.1, read on the forward strand.
CCAGAAAAAGTATTTTAAAAAATAACTGTGTAAGTATAGTAAAATCTGGGGTGAAAGAACACAGGAGTAAATAGGGTAAAGTTATGAGGAGTTAGAGGCAAGACACCAATTGCCTGCAGGAGCTCGTAGGTAATGAAGAGGGACTTTAATATTAACTGCTACCCATAATATCTTGGCTCTATATCAAATGGGTCTTGGAAGCCCATTTACTTTCATCCTTAAGAAACAAATGGACTCATGTTTCTTTCAGGTCATGAGCGCATTTACGTGACATTAAATAACCTGTAAGAGTAAACTTACCAGAGAATAAACATTATGTAAAAGGGAAGAAACCTGCCCTTATCTGTCACTTGCATTTGTAAAATGCCTTCTTTAACTTACTCTGAAATAATGACACGGCTAGACCCATTTACTGAGCTCTGGATATATTTCTCCAGGGCACTACCACACAGTTGAAGTCTGACATTAGGCAATTGATGGATAAATTCATTACTGCCATGTTCTTTCAAATGTGTGGAGCAAAACATGTGAGGAATAGAAAAGCTTTACTTGTGAGACATGAATGTGATGCAGTAGGAACCTACGATTTGCCTAGGGGAAAGAATCTGGTGGCAAACTGGTTGGGTGGTTGCAGGGCTTTGAAAATTGGAGCCTAAATGACTCCTCAAACATTACAGACTAAGTAAACAATTCATTTGTTTATAATTATTTATGAACAGTCTAACCTCAGCAGTCCTCTTTAGTAATGCTTTTTGCGTCAGTTTGAAACACATCTTGTGATGGATTAGAGAAGCATGTCTGATAATGTAAACCAGAAGCATGGTTTTATAGAATCATCCCTGACCTGAATGTACCTTGTGTCCTAAATATTAGTGAGATTCAAAAAAAAAAAGAGAGAGTAAGGAGAAAATGAGAAAAGGCAGAGAAAGGAAAGTAAATCTTTAGTCTTCCTCCTTCACATTAATTCATTTATTAATTATATTTATTTGATTTTATTTAACAAGCACATATAATACTTATCTTTGCATTAATCAACATTGGAAAGCTATGGTTTTCGAAATGTGAATGCTTATACAAATTATGAACAAATGACCCACCCGTTTTCAAGGTTAAGATAATTGATCTACTAAAGATAAATGATTCCCTAAACTTAGCTCTTGAGGATGTGGATGCCAGTTTAAAATCCTTCCACCTTGCCTTCCACCTTGATTATCCTTTGTATGCTTGTATTGACTCCATTCTTTACCCTTATCATATTACTCTTTCAGTACTAATTTCATGAAAAAATGATATATAGGGTTTATAAGAAATTGTAAAGCTAAGGAAACTCATGAAAATTCAAATGTGGGAGAAAGGCATATATATAGTAATTTGTTTAAACATACTGTAGTATGAGCACAACATAGAGAATTAACCAATAACATGATATCTTGGGATGGTAATGGCATAACTAAACTTGTCGAGGCAAGCATCTAGTAATATGTGTAATTATCAAGTCACTGTGTTATATATCTGAAAACAACATAATATTGAATATCAACTTTATTCCAATAAAAGTAAATAAAAAATAAACATACTGTAGTATGCTACATATTTTTTTATTTCATGCCAGAATGATTTTAATCAACTTATAGTTTATTTATTTACTTTTATTTTTTATTTTTTGCTATTACTAATGTACAATTACATGAGCAATATTATAGTTATTAGACTCCACCTATTATCAAGTCCCTACCACATACCCCATTACAGTCACTGTCCATCAGCCTAGTAAGATGCTATAGAATCACTACTTGCCTTCTCTGTGTTATACTGCCTTCCCCATATCCCCCCCACTCACTACATTATGTGTGCTAATCGTAATATCCCTTTTTTCCTCTTATCCCTCCCTTCCCACCCATCTTTCCCAGTTCCTTTCCCTTTGGTAACTGTTAGTCCATTCTTGGGTTCTCTGAGTCTGCTGCTGTTTTGTTCCTTCAGTTTTTTCTTTGTTCTTATACTCCACATATGAGTGAAATCATTTGATACTTGTCTTTTTCGGCTTGGCTTATTTCACTGAGCATAATACCCTCTAGCTCCATCCATGTTGTTGCAAATGGTAGGATTTGTTTTCTTCTTATGGCTGAATAATATTCCATTGTGTATATATACCACATCTTCTTTATCCATCCATCTACTGATGGACACTTGGGTTGCTTCCATTTCTTGGCTATTGTAAATAGTGCTATGATAAACACAGGGGTGCATATGTCTTTTACAAATGGGGCTGCTGCATTCTTAGGGTAAATTCCTAGGAGTGGAATTCCTGGGTCAAATGGTATTTCTATTTTGAGTTTTTTGAGGAACCTCCATACTGCTTTCCACAATGGTTGAACTAATTTACATTCCCACCAGCAGTGTAGGAGGGTTCCCATTTATCCACAACCTCACCTATATTTGTTGCTGATTGTCTTTTGGATGACGGCCATCCTAACTTGTGTGAGGTGATATCTTATTGTGGTTTTAATCTGCATTTCTCTGATGATTAGGCACGTGGAGCATCTTTTCATGTGCCTGTTGGCCATCTGAATTTCTTCTTTGGAGAAGTGTCTGTTCAGCTCCTCTGCCCATTTTATAATTGGCTTATTTGCTTTTTGTTTGTTGAGGTGCGTGAGCTCTTTATATAATTTGGATGTCAACCCCTTATCGGATATGTCATTTATGAATATATTCTCCCATACTGTAGGATATCTTTTTGTTCTATTGATGGTGTCCTTTGCTGTACAGAAGTTTGTTAGTTTGATATAGTCCCACTTGTTCATTTTTGCTTTTGCATCCCTAGCCCAGGGAGATATGTTCATGAAGAAGTTGCTCATATTTATGTCCAAGAGATTTTTGCCTAAGTTTTTTTCTAAGAGTTTTATGGTTTCATGACTTACATTCAGATCTTTGATCCATTCTGAGTTAACTTTTGTGTATGGGGTTAGACAATAATCCAGTTTCATTCTCTAACATGTAACTGTTCAGTATTGCCAATACCAACTGTTGAAGAGGCTGTCATTTCCCCATTGTGTATTCATGGCTCCTTTATCGTATACTAATTGACCATATATGCTTGTGTTTATATCTGGGCTCTCTAGTCTGTTCCATTGGTCTATGGGTCTGTTCTTGTGCCAGTACAAAATTGTCTTGATTACTGTGGCTTTGTAGTGAACCTTGAAGTCAGGGAGAGTAGTTCCCCCTACTTTATTCTTCCTTCTCAGGATTGCTTTGGCTATTCGGGGTCTTTGGTGGTTCCATGTGAATTTTAAATCTTACTCTAGTTCATTGAAGAATGCTGTTGGTATTTTGATAGGGATTGCATTGAATCAGTAGATTGCTTTAGGCAGGATGGCCATTTTGACAATATTAATTCTTCCTATCCATGAGCACAGGATGTTTCCATTTATTGGTATCTTCTTTAATTTCTCTCATGAGTGTCTTGTAGCTTTCAGAGTATAGGTCTTTCACTTCCTTGGTTAGGTTTACTCCTAGGTATTTTATTCTTTTTGATGCAACTGTGAATGGAATTGTTTTCCTGATTTCTCTCTCTGCTAGTTCATTGTTAGTGTATAGGAATGCCACAGATTTCTGGAATTAATTTTGTATCCCACAACTTTGCTGAATTCAGATATTAGATCTAGTAGTATTGGAGTAGATTCTTTAGGGTTTTTTATGTACAATATCATGTCATCTGCAAACGGGGACAGTTTAACTTCTTCCTTGCTAATCTGGATGCCTTTTATTTCTTTGTGTTGTGTTATTGCTGTGGCTAGGACCTCCAGTACTATGTTGAATAGATGTGGGGAGAGTGGGCATCCTTGTCTTGTTCCCAATCTTAAAGGAAAAGCTTTCAGCTTCTCGTTGTTAAGTCTAATGTTGGCTGTGGGTTTGTCATATATAGCCTTTATTATGTTGGGGTACTTGCCCGCTATACCCATTTTGTTGAGAGTTTTTATCATGAGTGGATGTTGAATTTTGTCAAATACTTTTTCAGCATCTATGGAGATGATCATGTGGTGTTTGTCCTTCTTTTTGTTGATGTGGTAGATGATGATGATGGATTTTCAAATGTTGTACCATCCTTGCATCCCTGCAGTAAATCCTACTTGATCATGATGGATGATCCTTTTGATGTACTTTTGAATTCGGTTTGCTAATATTTTGTTGAGTGTTTTTGCATCTATGTTCATCAGGGATATTGGTCTGTAGTTTTCTTTTTTTTGTGGTGTCATTTCCTGGTTTTGGTATTAGAGTGATGCTGGCCTCATAGAATGAGTTTGGAAGCATTCCCTCTTCTTCTACTCCTTGGAAAACTTTAAGGAGAATGGGTATTAGGTCTTCACTAAATGTTTGATAAAATTCAGTGGTGAAGCCATCTGGTACTGGTGTTTTGTTTTTAGGTAGGTGTTAGATTACCAGTTCAATTTCATTGCTGGTAATTGGTCTGTTGAGATTTTCTGTTGTTTCTGGGTCAGCCTTGGAAAGTTGTATTTTTCTAGAAAGTTGTCCATTTCTTCTAGGTTATCCAGTTTGTTAGCATATAATTTTTCATAGTATTCTCTAATAGTTCTTTGTATTTCTGTGCTGTCCATAGTGATTTTTCCTTTCTCATTTCTGATTCTGTTTATCTGAGTAGACTCTTTTTTCCTTGATAAGTCTGGCTAGGTGTTTATCTATTTTGTTTATTTTCTCGAAGAACCAGCTCTTACTTTCGTTGATCCTTTCTATTGTTTTATTCTTCTCGATTTTATTTATTTCTGCTCTAATCTTTATTATGTCCCTCCTTCTACTGACTTTGGGTCTCATTTGTTCTTCTTTTTCTGGTATCATTAATTGTGAGTTTAGATCGCTCATATGAGAATATTCTTCTTTCCTGAGGCAGGCCTGTATTGCAATATACTTTCCTCTTAGCATGGCTTTCGCTGCATCCCACAGATTTTGCGATGTTGAATTATTGTTGTCATTTGTCTCCATATATTGCTTGATCTCTGTTTTTATTTGGTCATTGATCCATTGATTATTTAGGAGCATGTTATTAAGCTCTATGTGTTTGTGGGATTTTTCATTTTCTTTGCATAATTCATTTCTAGTTTCATTCCTTTGTGATCTGAGAAGCTGGTTGGTACAATTTCAATCTTTTTAAATTTACCAAGGCTCTTTTTGTGGCCCAGTATATGATCTATTCTTGAAAACGTTCCATGTGCACTTGAGAAGAATGTGTATTCTGCTGCTTTTGGGTGTAGAGTTCTGTAGATGTTTGTTAGGTCCATCTGTTCTAATGTGTTGTTCAGTGCCTCTGTCTCCGTCCTTATTTTCTGTCTGGTTGATCTTTCCTTTGAAGTGAGTGGTGTGTTGAAGTCTTCCAACATGAATGCATTGCATTCTATTTCCCCCTTTAATTCTGTTAGTGTTTATTTCACATATGTAGGTGATCCTGTGTTGGGTGCATAGATATTTACAGTAGTTATATCCTCTTGTTGGACTAACCCCTTTATCATTATGTAATATCCTTCTTTGTCTCTTGTTAGTTTCTTTGTTTTAAAGTCTATTTTGTCTGATACAAGTACTGCAACTTCTGCTTTTTTCTCCCTGTTAGTTGCATGCATTATCTTTTTCCATCCCTTTATTTTCAGTTTGTATATGTCTTTGGGTTTGAAGTGAGTCTTTTGTAGGCAGCATATAGATGGGTCTTGTTTGTTAATCCATTCAGTGACTGTAGGTCTTTTTTTTTTTCTATTATTAATATACAATTACATGAACAACATTATGGTTACTGGGCTCCCCTGTTATCAAGTCCCCACCACATACCCTCGTTGCAGTCACTGTCCATCAGTGTAGAAGGGTCTTATAGAATCACTACTTCTCTTTGTGTTATGCTGCCTTCCCATACCCCCCTCCCCCACCCACACTACATTATGTGTGCTAATTGTAATAGCCCTTTTTCCCCCTTATGCCCCCCTTCCCACCCATCTTCATCAGTCCCTTTCCCTTTGGTAACTGTTAGTCTATTCTTGGGTTCTGTGAGTCTGCTGCTGTTTTGTTCCTTCAGTTTTCTTCTTTGTTCTTATACTCCACATATGAGTGAAATCATTTGATACTTGTCTTTCTCTGCTTGGCTTATTTCACTGAGCATAATACCCTCTAGCTCCATCCATGTTGTTGCAAATGGTAGAATTTGTTTTCTTCTTATGGCTGAATAATATTCCATTGTGTAAATATACCACATCTTCTTTATCCATTCATCTACTGATGGACACTTAGGTTGCTTCCATTTCTTGGCTATTGTAAATAGTGCTACGATAAACATAGGGGTGCATATGTCTTTTTCAAACTGGGCTTCTGCATTCTTAGGGTTAATTTCTAGGAGTCGAATTCCTGGGTCAAATGGTATTTCTATTTTGAGTTTTTTGAGGAACCTCCATACTCCTTTCCACAATGGTTGTAGTAATTTACATTCCCACCAGCAGTGTAGGAGGGTTCCCCTTTTTCCACATCCTCACCAACATTTGTTGTTTGTCTTTTGGATGGTGGCCATCCTAACTGGTGTTAGGTGATATCTCATTGTGGTTTTAATTTGCATTTCTCTGATGATTAGGCATGTGGAGCATCTTTTCATGTGCCTGTTGGCCATCTGAATTTCTTTGGAGAAGTTTCTGTTCAGCTCCTCTGCCCATTTTATAATTGGCTTATTTGCTTTTTGTTTGTTGAGGTGTGTGAGCTCTTTATATAATTTGGATGTCCACTGCTTATTGGATATGTCATTTATGAATATATTCTCCCATACTGTAGGATATCTTTTTGTTCTACTGTTGGTATCCCTTGCTGTACAGAAGCTTTTTAGTTTGATATAGTCCCATTCATTCATTTTTGCTTTTGTTTCCCTTGCCTGGGTAGACATGTTCATGAAGAAGTTGCCCCTGTTTCTGTGCAACAGATTTTTGCCTATGTTTTTTTCTAAGAGTTTTATGGTTTCATGACTTACATTCAGGTCTTTGATCCATTTTGAGTTTACTTTTGTGTATGGGGTTAGGCAGTAATCCAGTTTCATTCTCTTACATGTAGCTGTCCAGTTTTGCCAACACCAGCTGTTGAAGAGGCTGTCATTTCCCCATTGTATATCCATGGCTCCTTTATCGTATATTAATTGACCATATATGCTTGGGTTTATATCTGGGCTCTCTATTCTGTTCCAATGGTCTATGGCTCTGTTCTTGTGCCAGTACCAAAGTGTCTTTATTACAATAGCTTTGTAGTAGAGCTTGAAGTCAGGGAGCGTAATCCCCCCTTCTTTATTCTTCCTTCTCAGGATTGCTTTGGCTAGTTGGCGTCTTTTGTGTTTCCATGTGAATTTTAGAACTATTAGCTCTAGTTCATTGAAGAATGCTGTTGGTATTTTAATAGGGATTGCCCTTAATCTGTAGATTGCTTTAGGCAGGATTGCCATTTTGTCAATATTAATTCTTCCTAGCCAAGAGCATAGGATGAATTTCCGAGTCTACTTCTTTTGATTGGTGCATTCAGACCATTTACATTTAGGGTGATTATCGATAGGTATGTACTCATTGCCATTGCAGGCTTTAGATTTGTGGCTACCAAAAGTTCAAGGGTAATTCCCTTACTATCTGTGAGTCTAATTTAACTCACTTTGTTTGCTATTACAAACACAACGTAAAGATTCTTTATTTTTCTTCCTCCTTTTTCTTCCTCCTCCATTCTTTGTATGTTATGAATCATATTCTCTACTGTTTGTCTACCCCTTGGGTGACATCTATTTAGTCTTAGGAATACCTCCATCTATAGGAGTCCCTCCAAAATGCACTCTAAAGGTGCTTTGTGGGAGGTAAATTCTCTCAGCTTTTGCCTATCTGAAAATTGTTTAATTCCTCCTTCAAATATAAATGGTAGCCTTGCTGGGTAGAGTGTTCTTGGTTCGAAGCCCTTCTGCTTCATTGCATTAAATATATCATGCCACTCCCTTCTAGCAAGTAAAATTTCTGTTGAGAAATCTTATGATAGCCTGATGTTTTTTCCTTTGTATGTGATATTTTTTCTCTCTCTAGCTGATTTCAAAAGTCTGTCTTTATTCTTGATCTTTGCCATTTTTATTATTATATGTCTTGATGTTGTCTTCTCTGGGTCCCTTGTGTTGGGAGATCTGTGCATCTCCATGGCTTGAGAGACTATCTCCTTCCCCAGATTGGGGAAGTTTTCAGCTTTTACCTCCTCTATGACACTTTCTATCCCTTTTTCTCTCTCTAATTCTTATGGTACCCCTATAATGCAAATATTGTTCTGTTTGCATTGGTCACACAGTTCTCTTAATATTCTTTCATTCTTAGAGATTCTTTTTCTCTCTGTGCCTCGACTTCTTTGTATTCCTCTTCTCTAATTTATATTCCATTTACCATCTCTTCTACTACATCTAATCTACTTTTAAATCCCTCCATTGTATGTTTCATTTCAGATATGGAATTTCTTAATGATTGAATCTCCAACTTAAATTTGTTCCTGAGTTCTTGAATATTTTTCTGTACCTTCATAGCATGTTTATGATTTTTATTTTGAACTCTCTTTCAGGAAGATTGATGAGTTCAGTTTCATTTGGCCCTTTTTCTGGGGTTTGTGAGATTTTGGTCTGAACCATGTTCTTCTGACATTTCATATTTCTGTGTGGTGCCCACTGGTGCACAGAAACTCCTATCTCTGTAGTTGCTCAGCCCCTAGAGTGTGGTTGGGGGTCATAGGGGAGCAGAGCTGGTGCCTGGAGGGAGGAAGTATCTGTTTCCTGATTCTTGTCTGCCCTTCCTGTCTTCAGTGTCAGAGCCAGTGGGCTGAGCAGACAGGTGTAAGCCTCAATGCTTAGTATGTCTAGCTGTTGTAGGTGGGGCCTCCCTCTCACTGGTCTGATGCCAGAGCAGTGACTGCCGGCTTGTGAGCTGGTGCCAGCAGGCCAGGAGGAAGTTTCAGTAGGCTGCATGTCACAGTTGGGGGCTTTGGAGTTGAGTAGCCAACGAGGGTGATGGAACTCCTTGAGCTCCCCAATGTTCCCAATCTGCTGGCTAGAGTGTGCCCAGACAACCTTGTCCCCCTATCCCTTCTCCCCGCAGCAACCTCTGTATAACCCCGCCCCTTCAGCAGCCCTCTCGCTACTAGGAAGCTTGTCAGACCATCTGCCTTTCCCTTGTCCCACAGCAGCTGGGTGTTGATCCTGTCCTCCACAGAAGGCCGGATTCTGTCTCTCAAGCACTCTGCCTGTCCCAGCTCCCCATCCTCCAGAGCACCACACAATGTACATTTCTGCTCCCAAAGCAGACCTCCATGGCTGGGTTTTCAGCAGTCCCAGGCTTCTACTCTCCCCCCTGCTCTGTTTCTCTTCCTCCCTGTTGGTGTGCTGGGGTGGGGGAGGGATTCGGGTTCCACCGGATCAAGGCTTTTGTATGTTACCCTGTTTCATGAGGGCTGCTCTGTTCGTGAGGTCTGTATGCAATCTGGTGCAGCCTTCTTTCCTGTTGCTATTTTAGGGTTAGTTGTATTAACTGTATTTTCACACTATCTGTGGTTTGGGGAGTTCTCTGTCTCACCTCTCATGCCACCATCTTGAATCTACTTCAACTTATTGTTACTTTACGTGTGTTAGAAAGTCTCAATAATAGGCCAGTTTATCCAAGTATGGCAGATTCCAAATATTTATTACTATTAACATAGTATAAATGTCTTCCTGGTATGCGTCCTTCATTGTACTTTAGTTTTGACATTCCTGATTTCATTCTATAGAGCTGAGATTTTAATTGGAATGAACTTGGGTCCTGAGTGAGAACTCCAGCCTTCCCGTATATCATCCCACATATTTAGATTCTTAACATTGTCATTGGTTAGTATTTGAGGAAGAATTATTTAGGGAACAGAAGTGCTAGTTTCCTTTTCCTTCTCATACTCAAACATATTCTGTGATGTCAAACTGACACAAAAATGAGAGGGAGGTTTATAGAAGAGCTTGGAACTATTAATGTGCTCTATCAGCATCCTTTTAATAGATAACAGTTTAGCAAAGAAATACCTTGTGGTCAAGCAGAACATGGGAATTTTGAATGCTGTGTGTGCAAAAATGGCTTCTCCATTCATACTCAGTATTGGCTATGTTATTATTTCACATTCTTTGAAAGAGCAATGGATTTTAAATCCTCACATACAGAATCAATATTTTGCCTTTTAATTACAGTTGAAAGTTTAACAATACTAAAATAATTCTATTATTTAAGAAGTAGCCTTTTCAGACTTCTGTAAAACTTCATGGTCTAAAATCAAATTGAAAAAGTTTATTTCTGAGAATCATTCCAGGATTATGGTCTAAAAATTAGCATTTGATAGATGAAGTCATAATATACACTTGCAATAGATTGCTGTAGGATTTTAAATAATGTTACAAGAGAAACAATATGAAAATGTATACAATAAGTCATGGTAGGAAAGCTTTTTCTGTAAAAGGCCAGATAGCAAATATTTTAGGCTTTGAAGGACATAATTGTCTGTGTTGCAACCACTCAACTCTATCATTGTGGTAGTAAAATTGCCATAGATAATGCATATATAAGTGAGAATGGTTCAACTTTATTTAAAAACGTAAGTAGCAGGCCAGATTTGCCAGTAAGCTGTAGGTTGTCTATATTGAAATACATTAGTGTAAGGAAAAAGCTCATTGTACATTGGTTTGTATAATATAATTTTATTACATAAAAACTATGTGACTGAAGAGATACATAGAAAAATGTTAACATTGAAACTGATTATTGTTGGTGAAATATTTTGTGATACTGTACATATATGCATATATAAAGTACAAAAATAAAATGATTTAGAAATAAAAATATTTAATATCAAGGAACTATTTAAAAACTAAAAATTTTACTAAGTGCATTTAGATGAAAAAGACATTCAAATAAATGTTGAAATCTTTATTTCTACGTAATTGTTATATAAGATGTATGTAATTTCTTTTATGTAGTTTTATAACAGTCATCATGTCAGTTTTGGTGTTTTGGTTGTTGCTATTGTTTTTGTTATTTCTAATGATGGCTGTTTTTTCATGTTACTAGTTATTACATGGGAATCTGTTCACTTTGGGTTTTCTTAATTATTTTGGGTCCTAGTTTCTGTTGTTCTTTTAAAAAAATATAGGTCTTATAACAATTACTTATATCTATGCACCCAACATAAGAGCACCTAAATATGTAAAACAAATACTAACAGAATTAAAGGAGAAAAAAAATGCAATTCATTCATTTTAGGAGACTTTAACACACCACTCACATTAATAGACAAATCAACCAGACAGAAAATAAAAAAGGAAACAGAGGCACTGAAAACTACATTATATCAGATGGATTTAATAGATATCTACAGAACATTCCACCAGAAGCAGCAGGATACACATTCTTCTCAAGTGTATGTGGAACATTCTCCAAAATAGATCACATACTAGGCCACAAGAAGAGCCTGAATAAATTTAAAAAGACTGAAATTGTATCAAGTAACTTTTCAAACCACAGTGGTATGAAACTAGAAATAAATTACATAAATAAAACAAAAAAGCCTATTAACACATGAAGGCAAAACAACATGCTTCTGAATAATCAGTGGGCCAGTGAACAAATTAAAACAGAAATCAAGCAATACATGGAACAAATGAAAACAAAAATTCAACAGTCCAAAATCTGTGGGATGCCACAAAAGCAGTTCTAAGAGGGAAGTCCACAGCAATACAGGCCTACCTCAGGAAATAAGAACAATCCCAAATAAACAGTCTAAACTCACAATTAATGAAGCTAGAAAAAGAACAAATGAATCCCAAACTTAGTAGAAGGAGGGACATAATGAAGATCAGAGCAGAAATAGATAACATAGAGAAGAATAAAACAATAGAAAAAAATCAATGAAACCAAGAGCTGGTTCTTTGAGAAAATAAACAAAATAGAAAAATCCTTAGCCAGGCTTATTAAGAAAAAAAGAGAGAGTACACAAATGAACAAATCAGAAATGAAAAGGAATAGTCACAATGGATACCACAGAAATACAAACAATTATTAATGAATTCTATAAAAAATTATATGCCCATAAATTGGACAACCTAGAAGAAATGGACAAATTCCTAGAAAAACACAGCATTCCAACACTGAACCAAGAAGCAGCAGAAAATCTGAACAGACCAGTTACCGGCAATGAATTTGAATTGGTAATCAAAAAACTCCCTACAGATAAAACTCCAGGCTCAGATGGCTTCAACAGCTAATATTCATCCTTCTTAAAGTATTCAAAAAGTAGAAGAGGGACAACTTCCAAACTCATTCTGTGAGGCCAGCATCATTCTAATCCCAAAACTAGACAAAGATACTACAAAAAAGAAAATGCAGGCCAATATCTCTGATGCAAAAATTCTCAACAAAATACTAGCAAACTAGATTAAAAAATACATCAAAAGGGTCATCAATCATGACCAAGTGGGATTTATTCCAAGGATAGTATACTAGTCATAAATCAAATGTCATATGCCACATTAACAAAAAGAAGGAAGAAAACACATGATTATCTCAATAGATGCTGAAGAGATATGACATCCATTCAACATCCATTCATGATAAAGTCTCAACAAAATGGGTATAGAGGGTGCATACCTCAACATAATAAAGGCCATATATGAAAAACCTGCAGGTAACATCCTACTTAATGGTGAAAAGCTGAAAGCTTTTCCTCTAAGATCAGGAGCAAGACTAGATGCCCACTGTCCCCACTTTTATTCAATATAGTAATGGAGGTCCTAGCAATGGCAATCAGACAACACAAAGAGATAAAAGGCATCCAATTGTTAAGGAAGAACTTAAACTGTCACTATTTGCAGATGACATGATATTATACATAGAAAATCCTAAAAACTCCACCAAAAGACTATTAGAACTAATAACTAACTCTACCAAAGTTGCAAGGTACAAAATTAATACACAGAAATCTGTTGCATTCCTGTATACTAACAGTGAACTAGCAGAAAGAGAAATCAGAGGAACAATTCCATTTATAATTGCATAAAAAAAGAATAAAATACCTAGGAATAAACTGAATGAAGGAGGTGAAAGACCTGTACTCTCAAAACTATAAGACACTCATGAGAGAAATTAAAGAAGACACCAATAAATGGAAATCTATCCTGTGCTCATGGATAGGAAGAATTAATATTGTCAAACTGGTCATCCTGCCCAAAGCAATTTACAGATCCAGTGCAATCCCTATGAAAATAACAGCATTTTTCAGTAAATTAGAGCAAATAACCTTGAAATTCATATGGAACCACAGAAGACCTAGAATAGCCAACACCATCCTGAGAAGGAAGAACAAAGCTGCAGGTGTTACACTCCTTGACTCCAAGCTATACTACAAATCTACAGTAGCCAAACTGTATGGTACTGGCACAAGAACAGACCCCATAGATCAATGGAACAGAATAGAGATCCCAGATATAAACCACATATATATAGTCAATTAATATGCAATAAAGGAGCCATGAATATATAAAGGGGGAAAGACAGTCTCTTCAGTAACTGTTGTTGGGTAAACTGGACAGCTACATGGAAGAGAATGAAACTGGATTATTGTCTAACTCCATACACAAAAGTAAACTCAAAATGGATCAAAGATCTGAATCTAAGACATGAAATCATAAAACTCTTAGAAGAAAACATAGGCAAAGATATCTTGAACATAAGTATGGGCAATTTTTTCCTAAACACATCTCCTCAGACAAGGGAAACAAAATAAAAAATGAACAACTGGGACTACACTGAACTAAAAAGCTTCTGTATAGTAGAACAAAAAGGCAACCTACAGTACAGGAGAATATATTTGTAAATAATTTATCTGATAAGGGGTTAAAATCCAAAATATATAATTAACTCATATGCCTCAACACCAGAAAGACAAATAACCTGATTAAAAATGGGCAGAGGGCCTAAACAGATATTTCTCCAAAGAAGAAATACAGATGGCCAACAGGCACATGAAAAGATGTTCCACATTGCTCATCATAAGGGAAATGCAAATCAAAACCGTAATGAGATATCACCTCACACCAGTTAGGATGGCCAATATCCAAAAGACAAGAAATAACAAGTGTTGGTGAGGGTGTGGAGAAAAGGGAACCCTCCTATGCTATTGGTGGGAATGTAAATTGGTGTAACCGCTATGGAAAGCAGTATGGAGGCTCCTCAAAAAGCTAAAAATAGAGATATGCCATACCACCCAGTAATTCTACTTGGAAGAATTTACCCAAAGAAAACAAAATCCCTGATTCAAAAGATATGTGTGCCCCTATGTTTACTGCTGCATTATTTACAATAGCCAAGTTATTGAAGCAACCTAAGTGTCCATCAATAGATGAATGGATAAAGAAGATATACATATATAGAATGGAATATAATTCAGCCATAAAAATGAAATAAATCCTGTTATTTGCAACAACATGGATGGATCTAGAGGGTATAGATGCTGAAAGAGGATATGACAAAATTCAACTTCCATTCATGATAAGTGAAATAGGCCAGGCAGAGAAAGACAGGTCAGGCAGAGAAAGACAAATACCGTATGATTTCACTAATGTGTGGAATCTAAAAATAAAACAAAATGAACAAAATAGCAGTAGATTCATAGACACTGAGAAGTGACTGATGGTTACCATAGGGGAGGGGTTGGTATGGGTGGTAGGGAAGGTGAGGGGGATAAAGGGGCACAAAAAAGTGTCTATCATAATATAAGTTGGTCACAGGGATGATAGTACAGCATGGAGAATGCTGTCAATGAGGCTGTAACATCTTCCTATATTAACAGATAGTAACTGTACTAGTGGGGATGAGGATTTAATAGTATGGGTATTTGTTGAACTGCTGTGTTCATTATAAGATTGTATATCAATGATATTTCAAAAAAAAATAAGTCATCTTATTATTTAAGTATAACAAGGCCAACAGAGATGATAGCCATTGTAAAGATAGTTTGTTATATTTACAGATCCAAAGAGTAATGCCATGCTATGCAGTGGGGGGCTACACATGGAAGCAACAGAGTCTGTAGACAGGTATGTGTGTGGAGGTGGGAAGCATGGCAAAAGCCAAAAGAAGGAACAAATGATACAGAGTTAGCAGGTTTAGGTTGGGTCATCTGAATAATTTGACTGGGCTGTGGTTCATAAGAGCCATCCCTAATTGTTACCTGGCTCTGGGGTAATTGGAAAAGTGGATAGTGGCCCAGAGTGTGAGGCCTAGTTAAGGAAGTGATTGTTAAGGGAATGGGTTCTGGACTGGTTGGTTTCCATATGAAAGGCATGCTCCAGGAAGATAGTTTACTTTCTCTAGGAATTAGCTAACCCTGGGAGGGGCAATACCTCCAGAGTCCGCAAAGCCCCAAGATTTTAAAGTGTCAGAATATAAAAGGCGTGGTCATACCTTGGTATACTAGGGTTTGGATAAAAGTGATTACAAATGGATTAATAAGGCAGACCATTTGGAGAGAAAATGGTCAGTATTTTACTTTTCATTTAACTAACCTATATGAAATGCACTAACAACCAAGTTATTAGATTTCTCTTCAGAATGGTGTAGACTCCTTTTTGCATTACTTGAGTAATATATAAACTGATAATGTATTCAGACTCTGTGACATGGTAGGTCCGGGCATATGCACTGAATGTACTAGGAGTATTCAGGGTGCCAGCTCTATCATGCACACAGTAGAATTTCTCATCACCATGTCTCAATTTTGAAAATTTGCAAATTGAGCATAAATATAGTTTTCCTGGTTGTCTAATGGTGTTTTTGTGAGAATCAAATCAAGTAAGCACCTGGAAAACTGTATTGCATTATAAAAATTGAGCAGTACTGTTACTGGCTTTGACCATTTAATCTCTTTTATGTAGCTTCCTAATGGATATCCCTATGAGCATATCTGATCAGTAGTACCTGAAAGTTAATAAGTCCAAAACTCTTTTTGCCCTCATATAAGGGGATTTCACTCTTTGCCTCAAGACATCATCAATTCTTCCAGCCACTCGAGCCAGACACTTGGTCAGTATCTTTATATCATCACATCTTTCTGGCTTTACATGTACCTATCAGTTGTCTAGTTATTTGACTTTATATTACTGGTATCTTTGGATCCTATACCTTCCTTTCCATCTCTCCCATCTCTACGCAAATGTTACTGGAGATGGGGTCTTGGTCTTGTTGCGAGAAAGAATTCAAGAATAGATACAAAAAGCAGTTGAGCATTAAAAGTTCTTTTAGAGAATAAGAGTTCAGAGAAAGACAAAAGTACCTGTCTGAGAGTTGGGCTCAGGGGGACCCAGAGGGAGTTGTGCAGAAGAAACAATAGAGAGCTTTTTTTTTACGTAAGGGAAATGAATATTCACTAAATGGGGTTAGATTTCAAAGGGGGACAGGTGGAATTTTTTTTAGTTCAGGCTTGCTCCCCCCTCATGTCAGGCGGAGGGGAGTTTCGGCTATATTTGGTTTTTAGCTGTCATGGTACACAGAGGCACGATTTCTACTATGTTAATAAATATATAATGTGTTTTGGGGTGCACGTTTGGGTCAACTTCTCCTCCATGTTGGAATAAACCAGTTTTGGCCAGTCTGTTATCTATATTCTCACTCCTCTCATCCTGAGACTACAGTTCACACAGAATGTGTAGAATGTAAGCAAGCATCTAGCTGACTGTAAACACCAGCCAAAGGCCCCCTCCCTCTCCCTGCTAATGTCTGGCTATCTACCTAATCTAGTGGCATTACAAACCATCCTCTAGGTAGCCTGTGGGAGCCATCTCCTAACCTTGTCCTTACCTCTAATTTCTTGCTATTTCTCACCTAAATGCTTGCCCACCAGGATGACTTCCCTGACCTACTGGATCAAGATGTGCTCTTTCCTTGCCTCTGAGCTCTATAATGCTTATAATCATTTTCCCTGATTTGTTTTTTTCTTTTTTTCCCATACAGTATGAAGTTATAGGGAATATTTGGGGAAACTCAGAAAAAACCCTGAGTAGAGGTATTAAATTGTGGCCATCATTCTATGTAAAATAAGGTAGCCACAGAGAAGGGTGATGAATAATGTATGCAAATACTCTCCTTGAATTCATGCTTCTTCATTTAGAGAAAAATTACTCCCTTTGCCCAAAATCTGATGGGATTACTTTGGGCAAGGACTGGGAATTTCCCTGGGCAACTTCTTCTAAGATTAGCATTAGGGGAGATTGGGCTCAGATTTCATTGTCAGCTGCTCTTGGCTCAGACAAGATCTATGGTCAAGGTCAGAACCCTCTTCTCCCTTGCTGGGATGGAAGATGGGTCAAGTCCTCCATCTCTTCTATAGGGACCTGTGTACCATCATCACTATGTCCCAGCTATCCATCATTATCTTTGACCCACATTCACAGAAGTGAGTAATGCCACACTTTTCTTAAAAGTGGTGTTACTAACATCAGGGGGCTGAAAACTGTGTGAATAGGGTAGTCCTTAGGATAAGTGGGATGTGAAACTCTGACTAGTTTCTGTTTTTTGGTGCCCTAAGATTTCTATCTTATTGTGCTTATAATATAATGATTTAACCAAGAACTGAGCATTCTTAAATGTGGAAGACCCTTCATTTTAGATAGATAGATGTAAATTTTATATGTGTATATATATGAATTACATAGATATAATTCATATAATGTATACATATAATGATAAGCTCAAGCTTTGAGGACCTACTTTTTTAAAATTCAAATGCTGTACTGCTGGGCTGTTAATTCTTGGCAAATTCTTTGGCAAATCTCTGTGTGACTCAGTTTTCCCATCTGTAAAATGGAAATAATGAAAATTAAATGAGTTTATAAGGTGCATGAAGAGTGCAGTTGAATCATAGGTAGTCAATAAATCTTTTATGTAAAGTGAAAGAAGATGGAGGAGGAAGAGGAGGAAAGGGGGAAGAGAAGGAGAAATGATTTTCTTTATGGGTGGACCATGGAGATACTGTAAAGCAGAGTCTGTGTATTGTACCCATTTATATGCCTTGCAGGATTTAGTTGGTAACAGGTACTCAATAATTGTTTAAGCATATGGGTGAATAAGTAAGTGACTACAGGAAACTACCACGTTATTGTCAGTCATAGTTGACTGATGCTTTGTTTTCACTGGCGAAGCACTACCGTGGATTCATTTAGTCACTTTGGGTATTGTGAAAACTAACCACAGATGTAAAAATGTGAACTCCCAGCCTTTGGGGCACATAAAGCATCTGGCAGTCATGATGGAGGATCTGGAGTGAAAAACACCATTCCTGTCATAGTGACATATTTCCTTTCATTGGCTGCACACTGTACATATTTCTGATTTAAATAAAATCAGTATTAAATCCCATAGTATGACAGACCCAGCCCTCTCTTCTTTGCCCTAAATCTAGAAGCCCTATGTCTTCTGGGGCTCCCTGAGAAATGTGTGTCAAGATTCTGGAGTAGACAGAGGAAGCAAATCTAATAAACTATTTATTCGTATGTATTAGGGAATAATGTGTTATCCCTTGGAAAAGCATTTGCATTTTACTGGATCAATGAGTATGAGAGGTTTCCTAATGTTTCATTTATCCGTTCATTCATCAAGACTGTGTGCCAGTGTTGAAAATTCAAAGATTAGTAAAAATGGTCCATGGCTTCAAGGAACTTACAGGAACAAATAACCACTCATCACATTTTAGACGTGAATAGTGTAGATATTTTGGTTCAGTTATTTCTTGGTAACCTTCAAATCACACCTCGTGAGTAACTACTCACCACACTTTGCCATCTGGAATCTAAGCCAGCTCTGGAAGGTGAAATGTAAAGAAATAATTGTGTGCCCTGAGATTCATACTACAATGTCACAAACAAGGCTCAATAAATCTACTTTTATGATCTTAAATAGAGCTATTCATACTGATTTTGCTTAGCTCTTATCAGCTTGAAGCATATGAGCTCAGGTATGGCCTAAAAAAATATCTGTATGTTTAAGATGAAATACTGATCACACAAAAGTTATTTTACTCATTATAAAATTAATATTTTCACTGAAAAAGATATAGAAAATAGTAGCCTGTCATAATCCATAAACTAATTGCTAAAATTTTGACTCATATCTTTTTAGTATTTTGTGCACATATGAAAATAAATTCATATGGGAATATTAACACACAAATATACAGCTACTTTATTATTATGTATTCTGATTTTGGCTAAATATTTATGGCATCATAAAATATCACTGGTTTCTCTACAAGATTTTTAATAGTTGACTAATAGTCCAGAAAAACCTTACCTTATTTCATTATACTCTAATTTGTAGTACATTTCAGACTATTTCATTTATTTTGCAATTATATGTAATACTGTGAAGAACATCCCAGAAGTGAAATAATTGGATCTTTATGATTTTTCCAGTTTAACAAATCTTTGCTGACTCAGAGGTTATGAAAATGCTCTGTTTCTTTCTGCAAGGTTTGTCATTTACTGTTCACATTGAGCCTGCAATCACATGGAACTCATTTTTTGTTTATGGTGTGAATTAGAGGCCACAGATTATTTTTTGCTCTATACCTATCCAACTGATAGAGTAAAATTTCTTTATAAGACCATTGTAAATTCATTGTTAACTTTTTCAAAAATTGCTTTTTGTTAACTTTTCATGAATACACATTTGCATTTGTTTTCAGTTTAGAAATGTTTTAAAACTCTAGTGTTCCATTTGTCACTTTGTCCACACTTGGGCAAAAACAATAGTGTCTTATTTACTATATTGCCTATTACCTATTTTACTGTAGCTTTATCACAGATCTTGATGTCTGCTCAGTAAGACTTCCTCCTTGCTGTTCCAAATGCCTTGGCTCTTCTTGGCCCTTTGCTCTTCTCTATGAATGTTTGAATCAGATCATCAGTTAAAAAAAAGAAACTGTGGTACTTATTAGAATTGCCTTGAAAGTATTGATTAATTTGGAGAGAATTGTCATTTCCAGTATTGCTTCTTCTAATCCATGAAATGTTATGTTCTTTATTTGTTTTGCTTTTCTTTCAATCATTTATGTTTTGTAGTTTTGTAATTTTCCATGTAGAGATTTTTACTTTTTACTTAGATATATTCCCATGTATTTGGCATTTAATGCTAAAGCTAATGGCATCATGTCTTAAACTTGGTTTTATCCATAGCTGTGGCTAGTATAGAAATGGAGTGGATTTGGGTATGTTGATTAGGCATGTAGCTAGTAACTTTTCTAAGTTTACTATTTTTAATACTTATTTTGAAAATAAATTACAGAGAAGTTGCAAGAATTATAGAAAGTACTACTAAATATCCACCAACTGTTAACATTTGCCACATTTGTTTTATCATTTTTTCTGTATATAAAATAAAATTTATTATTATTTAATATCTGTTATTAATATTATTGTTGAGGTATTTAAGAATGAACTTAGGAATTAGGGACATCTACATCTAAATAGTCCTTTATGTATCTCTTATAAATGAAAGCATTTTCTTACATGAAAAGAGTAAAATTATAAAGTTCACTAAATTTAATTTTCACACAATATTATCTAATTTTCAGTGTATTATCAAATTTCACCAGTTAGCCATATAATATCCTTTTTAACAATTTTATTTTTCCTGATCCTGGATCCAGTTAAGGATCACGCATTGCATCTTCTTAGTCTCCTCTGACTTGAAATAGACTTTCTTTGTCTTTCATGACAATGGAATTTTTGAGGAGTACAGGCTGGTTGTTTTGTGGAATACCCTTAATTTTTGTTTGAATACTTCCTATGATTACATACAAATTATTCATTTTTGGTAGAAAACTACATAAATGATGTAATCTTTTATGTGGATAACAGTAAGGGAAATAAGATACCAGTTTGTTGTAATATTGACTATATGAATTACACATTGATACATAGTATTGAGTCAAAAATATATTGCTAACATTAACTTTACCTTTTTTTTCATTTTAGTATGATATCTAGATCATTTAAATTATGTACATGACTTGCATTATGTGTCTACTGAAAGGGGCTATCTTAGAGCATCCAACAAAAATATAGTACAAAGAGGTATACATAGTAAACTAGTAAAACAAAACAAAAGCCAAACTTAGAAGAAGGTAGGGGAAGAGGAAAAAGGAACAACATAAGTATGAGGAAATAGAAAACAAATAGCAAGATGATAGATTCAAATTCAACCATAGTGTAAATTACATCAAATATAAATGCCCCAGTTCCTTCAATGAACAGTCAGAGAATGTTAGGTTGGTGAAAAAAGTGTGAGACACCTATATGTAGTCTATAAGAAATCCACTTTAAATATAAAAAAATGTAATGAAAATGTATAAATGTACTGAAAAGGGAAATAATTTGCAAATATTAACCATAGGAACCCTGGAATGGCAATGTTAATATCAAACAATTGAGGGCATCAAGACAAGTAATATTATCTGTCATAAAGAGGTGATTCAAAATGACAGAGTCAGTTCATTAGAAAAATATAATTGTTCTAAAGGTGTACTTATCTAGTAACAAAGCTTCAAAATATGAAACAATTTAACAGAACTGAAAGGAGAAAAACAAATCCATTTGTAGGTATGGAGATTACAATACTCTTCTTTCAGTGATTGATAGGCCTAGCAACCAGAAACAAAGAAAGCATATAGAGTACTTGAATAAAATTATTCCCCAACTTGTCCTAATTGGCATTTTTAAGTCTTTTACCCAGCAATAGCAGAATCCTCATGCTTTTCAAATGCACATGGAATAATCATCATGATAGACAGACCACATTCTGGGCTAGAAAATGAGTCTAAAGTAATTTTAAAGATTAATATTACTACATTTAAAAATACTCTGTAATTCCACAGAGAATATCCTTTGTTCAAGATTTAATTAAATAGAAATTAATAATGAAATGATATCTAAAAATCTCAAATATTTGGAAATTAAATAAACCACTTCCAAATAACCTATGAGTCAAAGAAGAAATCACAAGAGAAATTAGTAAGTATTTTTACTTTAATCAAAATGAAAACATGAAATAAATTTTAGAAAGAAATCAAAAAGGCTCACAAATACATGGAGACTTAACAACACTCTCCTAATTAATCAATGGGTTATCGACCAAATCAAAACAGAAATCAAAGAATATATGGAGACTAATGACAACAACAACACAAAGCCACAACTTCTGTGGGACGCAGCAAAGGCAGTTCTAAGAGGAAAGTGTATTGCAATGCAGGTCTATTTAAAGAAGGAAGAACATTCCCAAATGAATAGTCTAAAGACACAATTACTGAAATTGGAAAAAGAAGAACAAATGAGGCTCAAAGTCACCAGAAGGAGGGACATAATAAAGATCAGAGAAGAAATAAATAAAATTGAGAAGAATAAAACAATAGAAAAAATCAATAAAACCAAGAGCTGGTCTTTGAAAAAATAAACAAAATAGATAAACCCCTAGCCAGACTCATTAAGAGAAAAAGAGAATCTACACACATAAACACAATCAGAAATGAGAAAGGAAAAATCACGACGGACCCCACAGAAATACAAAGAATCATAAGAGAATATTAAGAGAATCTATATGCTAACAAGCTGGAAAACATAGAAGAAATGGACAACTTCTTAGAAAAATACAACCTTCCAAGACTGACCAAGCAAGAAACAGAAAAACTAAACAGACTAATCACCAGTGACGCAATCGAATTGGTAATCAAAAAACTACCCAAGAACAAAACCCCTGGGCCTGATGGATTCACCTCTGAATTCTACCAGACATATAGAGAAGAAATAACACCGATTCTCCTTAAAGTTTTCCAAAAAATAGAAGAGGAGGGAATACTTCCAAACTCATTCTAGGAAGCCAGCATCACTCTAATACCAAAACCTGGCAAAGACCTCACCAAAAAAGAAAATTACAGACCAATATCCCTGATGAACGTAGATGCAAAAATACTCAACAAAATATTAGCAAACCGAATTCAAAAATACATCAAGAGGATCATACACCATGATCAAGTGGGATTCATCCCAGGGATGCAAGGATGGTACAACATTCGAAAATCCATCAACATCATCCACCACATCAACAAAAGAAGAACAAAAACCACATGATCATCTCCATAGATGCTGAAAAAGCATTTGACAAAATTCAGCATCCATTCCTGATTAAAACTCTCAACAAAATGGGTATAGAGGCAAGTACCTCAACATCATAAAGGCTATATATGACAAACCCACAGCTAACATCATACTTAACGGCGAGACGCTGAAAGCTTTTCATCTAAGATCGGGAACAAGACAGGGATGCCCACTCTCTCCACTGTTATTCAACATAGTACTGGAGGTCCTAGCCACGGCAATCAGACAAAACAAAGACATACAAGGCATCCAGATTGGTAAAGAAGAAGTCAAATTGTCACTATTTGCAGATGACATGATACTGTACATAAAAAACCCTTAAGACTCCATTCCAAAACTACTAGAACTAATATCTGAATTCAGCAAAGTTGCAGGATACAAAATTAACACACAGAAATCTGTTGCTTTCCTATACACTAATGATGAACTAACAGAAAGAGAACTCAGAAAAACAATTCAATTCACAATTGCATCAAAAAGAATAAAATACCTAGGAATAAACCTAACGAAGGAAGTGAAAGACCTGTACTCTGAAAACTACAAGACACTCCTAAGAGAAATTAAAGAGGACACTAACAAATGGAAATGCATCCCATGCTCTTGGCTAGGAAGAATAAATATTGTCAAAATGGCTATACTACCTAAAGCAATCTACAGATTCAATGCAATCCCTATCAAACTACCAACAGCTTTCTTCAATGAACTGGAACAAATAATTCTAAAATTCATATGGAACCACAAAAGACCCCGAATAGCCAAAGCAATCCTGAGAAGGAGGAATAATACAGGGGGAATTACACTCCTTGACTTCAAGCTCTACTACAAAGCCACAGTAATCAAGACAACTTGGTATTGGCACAAAAACAGACCCACAGACCAGTGGAACAGAATAGAAAATCCAAACATTAACCCAAACATATACAGTCAATTAATATTTGATAAAGGAGCCTTGGATATACAATGGGGAGATGACAGCCTCTTCAGCAGCTGGTGTTGGAAAAACTGGACAGCTACATGTAAGAGAATGAAACTGGACTACTGTCTAGCCCCATACACAAAGGTAAACTCAAGGTGGATCAAAGACCTGAATGTAAGTCATGAAACCATAAAACTCTTAGAAAAAAATATAGGCAAAAAGCTCTTGGCCATAAACATGAGCAATTTCTTCATGAACATATCTCCCCGGGCAAGGGAAACAAAAGCAAAAATGAACAAGTGGGACTATATCAAGCTGAAAAGCTTCTGTACAGCAAAGGACACCATCAGTAGAACAAAAAGACATCCTACAGTATGGGAGAATATATTCATAAAAAACGTATCTGATAAAGGGTTGACATCCAAAATATATAAAGAACTCATGCACCTTAACAAACAGAAAGCAAATAATCCAATTAAGAAATGGGCAGAGGACATGAATAGACACTTCTCCAAAGAAGAAATTCAGATGGCCAACAGGCACATGAAAAGATGCTCCACATCGCTAATCATCAGAGAAATGCAGATTAAAACCACAATGAGATATCACCTCACACCAGTGAGGATGGCCAACATCCAAAACAAACAACAACAAATGTTGGCGAGGATGTGGAGAAAAGGGAACCCTCCTACACTGCTGGTGGGACTGCAAATTAGTTCAACCATTGTGGAAAGCAGTATGGAGGTTCCTCAAAAAACTCAAAATAGAAATACCATTTGACCCAGGAATTCCACTCCTAGGAATTTACCCTAAGAATGCAGCAGCCCAATTTGAAAAGGACAGATGCACCCCTATGTTTATTGCAGCACTATTTACAATAGCCAAGAAATGGAAGCAACCTAAGTGTCCATCAGTAGATGAATGGATAAAGAAGAGTGGTACATATACACAATGGAATATTATTCAGCCATAAGAAGAAAACAAATCCTACCATTTGCAACAACATGGATGGAGCTAGAGGGTATTATGCTCAGTGAAATAAGCCAAGCCGAAAAAGACAAGTGTCAAATGATTTCACTCATATGTGGAGTATAAGAACAAAGAAAAAATACTGAAGGAACAAAACAGCAGCAGACTCACAGAACCCAAGAACGGACTAATAGTTACCAAAGGGAAAGGGACTGGGGAAAATGGGCGGGAAGGGAGGGATAAGAGGGAAAAAGGGGCATTACGATTAGCAGATGTAATGTTGGGGGGGCACGGGGAGGGCAGTACAACTCAGAGAAGACAAGTAGTGATTCTATAGCATCTCACTATGCTGATGGACAGTGACTGTAATGGGGTTGGTGGGGGGGTACCTGATGAAGAGGTAGTTTAATAACCATAATATTGCACATGTAATTGTAGATTAATGATAGTAAAAGACATTATATTAAAAAAAAAGATTATGTATCCAGTTAAGTAAAAACTCTGCTTAGATTCTAATTAGAGTTCTATTAATTATATATGTAACTATCAAGGAAAATGACATTTTTACGATACTAACTTTTTCCTTCCATGCTACATCTTCTGTTTGTTTTTCTTATCTTGCTTTAGATCATTTGATAAAGTTTTATAGTGCACTTCTTATGCCTTTCTTGTCTATATTTATGTCCTACAAAATTTTCTTATTAGTTCTAATAATTTTAGTGATATGTCTTGGAATCCCTGGGTATAAAATTTTAATACTAAAACTTTTTTTATCTCCTTTTCCAACATTTATACAAAATATTTTAATCTATGTCTTCCTGCATTTACTAAAACTTCAAAATAATGAATTATAATGGCGATAATGAGCATCTTTTGTTCCTGATTTTAATGAAAATAGTATTGTAATTTCACTATTTATAATGATGTTTGTTATTGATATTTGCATTTACATACTTTCCTTCTATTTATATTTTTCCAAGAGGTTGGTTTTTTCCTAAAAATGTGCTCTAATATATTGACGTAATGAATTATGTTGATAGACTTATTGACAATCATTCTCATATTCTTAGAATAAGACCTACTTGATCAAAGAATATTATCCTTGTGGTAAATTGTTCTATTTGCTCTTCCCCTTCAACATTTTCCAATAATACTTATTGGTATGACGGGATTATAGTTTTCTTCTGTCTTAAACCTTTTAAAGCCTTCTATTACAACGTTTTCTCACTTCATCCACAGCTTTATTTCTTCTTATTAAAGTTGTTTGGATCTCTAATAGCATCCAGTAGCTAGACTTTGCTCCCTAATTATTATTTTTTAAAATCTGGTGACCAAAAGCCCAGGAAAAGTGATTTTAAAATTGCGAACTACTTTTTCCTAGAGATGGAAGCTCATATTCATCTTTGGTAGACTGTCGTTTTGTTCTGGGAAGCCCCACAAATACACCCTTTGACTTCATAAAGCTCATTCAGAAACAAGTGAAATAGTTCCTATCCCAAATGTAAATATTTTTTTACCAAGAAACTAGGTGTTCTGCAGGGAGATGCCAAGGTGTGTCTGCAGGCTCTGGGGCTCAGATTTCTGCAGTCTTGGTTATGTTTTCTTCTGTCTGGGGCATTTTGTGTTTGCTTTATGGTGAGGAGAGAGGGAAGAAGAAAAACAGGAGAAATGTTTCTCTTCTGAATGCATCCTGTCACAAACCAAAGGGTTTTTTTTCTTTTCATTGAGGTATTATTGACACAAGACATTATATTTTTTCCAGGTGTACCACACGATGATTCGATATTTGCATATACTGCAAAATGATCAGTCAGTCAGTGTAACTACCATCCATGAAGGGGATTTTTAAAGCATTGTTTGCAAGACAGTGATAGAAGGGAGAGGTGTGTGGAAGATCGAATTGTAGGTAAAACTGCAGACAGTAAACAAGAAATGGACAGGACTAGGGCAGCTCAACCTAGACTATGTCACAAGATTAAACAACCCAGACATGGCTGATGAGAAACTGTGCGGTGGATCTCTCCCCTCCCCACCTCCATCCCAAGGGTGTAAATGGTGCTCCCCATGAAAGACAAGGTCCTTCCACTTTGAATAATGGTGGGAAGGGATAGATCTTACGAGGAGAAATGGAGGCGCAGAAGCCTGGCCTAAGGCTCAGAAAATTTTCTGCTCTCCTGGCCTCAGGCAGTTGGGCCTAGACAGAAGGCCTCATGCGGGGCTGAGCAGGCCAGGCCAGCGGAGCCAGGCCGCAGGGCTGTCTGTGAGGGTCAGGCCCACGTGGACCTGTGTGTTCTGAGCGTGGTCACCTCTCACGTGACATATTCTCTACGGGGTCCTACTTCCCTTTTGATGCCCCCAGCCCTTCAGAAAGTTCCTCTTAAGAGCAGCAATGCTCTTAAGGGGAATGAAGGGGGCTGCTCCCTGGTGGGGATGGAGCAGGAGAGACTTGTGCCCCCCATGCCCTGCAGTTGGCCCCAGCCTCCAGGACTCGGCAGCTGCAGAGGGAACCTCCTTGATTGGTTTCCCTTCCTGAGCAGCTCTCATCTAGGGCCTGAGTGCAGCAGTTTATAAAAACCTGGCCAAAGTGGCACGGGACATGAAACAGCAAAACTCTGCGGAGATTTTCCACACAGCTGCCGAGCCCTTACTGGGCGCTGTCCTCCGCTCTCCTGCCTTTCACAGGTGTCGCCCTTGCATGAACAGCTTGAAGCCTAAACTCTGTCCTCCTCCTGCTTCCGGAGAACCCAGAGTGAAAGGCCCGAGGGCCAAGGGCACAGAAGCAGTGGTGCGCAGACAGAGCAAAGAAGCGGGAGGGGAGGACACAGCCTGTCCCTAAACACCCGGGAGTGGGGCTCTCAGGGCACACTTCCCAGAATGAGGCAGCAGGGGGCTGAAGGTCTTCCTAATTCAAATATTAACATAAACAGATATTATTGGGTAAACCTAGATTCTATATCTAATCGTAAGTTGATTTCTCACCAATATCTAAAAACCACATTTTCCTCTTTCTCCTGTGCTTTCTTCCTTCTTTCCATGGTGCACCTTGTACCATGTCCTCCCCCTCCTCCATTTCTGTAAGGGCAATGGACAGAGTGCCAACGTGACCCCCGAATTGCTCACACCTTTCAGCATGTGAGGACACAGCAGGAAGATGCCATCTAGGAACCAAGGTGTGGGCCACACCCAATCTGTTGGTGCCCGGATCCTGGACTTCCCAGCCCCCTAGAACTGTGAGAAATATATGTCCGTTGTTTATAAGCCACAGTCTATGGTATCCTGTTATAACAGCCCAAATGGACTGAGACATACAGAGTCTTTCTACTTCTGCTTACCTGCTTGCAGCCCTTTAAACGCCATCCATATTTCTGTGACTACAGGTATACTATCCACAATAAACTAGGCAATCGGCAGCTCAGGAAAGAACCTTGAGCTGGGAGTCCAGTGCCCTTGATTCTGGACTTGGGGGAAGTTCCTTACCAGCTCTGGGCCCCACTACCTTATCTGTCAGATGAAGAAGGTGGCCCAGAGATCTTCCAATCCTTTAGCACAAAGACCCAGTGCCTCTGGTCCTGGCCACCTGGCTTTTCGTGGTAGGCTGGAAGAGAGCTTTCTGTGGGCATCTACTCTTCAACTCCTTCCCACAGGCAAGAATGTCTCTCCAACCCTGAGCTTCCTATCCGTTCACACTAAGAGGTCCTTGTCACACCAGATGACAAGTCTCCCCATTTCATGCCTTCCCATCCTCCAAACCTGTTATTTCTGTTTTAGGAGCATAAACAAAACCTCCTCTGGGTTGCTCTTTTAGGTTCCCAATGCTTATGCTTCTTTCTTCCTTCCCCTAAATCAAGAGCAATCAGACCAGGATTTCAGCTCATGTTTACCACATACCATCTTTATAGATTCAACTTATTCTCCCCAAGCCCTCAGCAGCATTTCTGCAGGGCTCCACCACTTTCACAAGAACAGCCTGTGTCTGGCTTGTCCCTACCCCAAATGTGTTGGTAAAGTACATAAATAAATAGCCCTGATTTGTAGCAGTTGCTGATTTCCAGTTTCTATGGTGTAAACACTCCCACTATGACAGATTTCAAACTACCAGTAGTTTCACAACCTTTAACAACCAGCTTGCAAAGTCCCTGAGTATCTAACAACTGGTTTTTGAGAGCCCGGAGGAGCTGGCTCCAGCATGACACTGGAACTCCAGCTCCCCAAGGGACCCCGAGCCACACCCGTTTTGTCACTGCATCATCCTTGACTGACACAATTCTGTCCTTACTGAGCACTTATTATGGCCCACACTGTCCTAGGGACATTGCACACCTGGTCTCACTTAATTCTCACAAAATCAACTATCCCCATGTCAGTTTCATAGGCCATGGTTACTCCTGGGGGATGATCCATGTGGCCTGAGAACAAAGAAACTCATTCTCTGTGAGGACAGGTACTGTCTCCAGTACCAGGTTCTCACCCAAAGCATCTTTTTCTGGAGGCTAACGGTTCAGAGCACGGACTTCTACGAGGCAGAATGAAGTTCCAGGCTGGGCACTCATTACTCACACTCTCTGAGTTTGTCGGCATGGGCAAAGAGTTGAACTAAGCTTACATTTCTTATAAAATAAAGACTAAAAGATAATTTCCCTGAAAGGAAAGCTATGAGCATTAAATGATATAGAGCTCAAAAGACCTTCACACAAGGCCCAGTACCGGTGACCTAGCGCCAGCCACAGAGTTGCATCTGAGAACAGCCTCGCCCCGAAGTCCTCCCCTTCTCCGCAATGCAAAACTTGTCTCCTCCGAGGCTCTTCTCTGTGAGGGGTTCGCACTGTCCAGGTCAAGGAACTTCGCCTTCACTTGGAGCACAACGCCCCCAGCAGTCACCAGGCCCCGCTGATATTTTGTCCTCGTGAGGTGAGGCCTTTGCTGGGGGGTGGGGGGCCGCCTCCTCCTCAGACCTGTTGTTCCCAGGAAGCTGGGGGTCAGGCTCCCCGGGGCCTGGCAGATGGGTGGAGAACGGGAGGAGGTCTCCTCCTTACTGAGCGAGCACCAAGCAGCTGGAGGGCAGCTGTGCCCCTTCCTCCCGGGGTCACCTCCGCCAAGCTGTCAGGCCCTGATCTTCCCTGTTCACCCTCTCCGTTACACCTTGTCAGCAGGTGGCCTCACCAGCCCCAGAAAATGTCAGAGCACAAGCCGGGAACACAGCCCTCCCTCTGGCGCACAGGCAGCTGGGTGTTCCTTAGTACTTGGGAGCTGCGCTGCCAGTTGGCTTGCACTCTGCCCACATGCCCAGGGCTAAAAGGGAAGCAGGCTGGGCCTGAGCAAAATTGGACAACGGGCTCCCAGACACCAAGAGGGCAGGAGCAGGGCTGTTCTCTGTCCCTGGGCTGAGTCTGGGGCTGGAGCTGGAGAGGGAGGGCCTGTGAGGGGCGGGGGGCAAGCTGAGCACTTGGTGCAGGAAGTTCTTCCTCCGCTTCCCGATGCCGCTCAAAGGGGCAGCCCCGGGGAAGGGGGCCGGCAGGGCCGAGCCGGGGCCTGGGACCGCTGCAGCGCTGGCCCTCACACCTGGGGCCAGACTCATTTCTGTTCAGTCAGGGAGGATGCCTTTAGGTGAGGGCTGTGGCTTTCTGCCTTGTGTCCTGCCTTGTCCCCGATGCCGATGCCACTCAGCCACCTGGATGGGCTGCTGGAGGGTAGGACATGCAGTGGCTGAGGAGCAGGAGTTCTACAGAGAGGCAGATGTGGGTTCCTGAGCCCCGTCCCTTTCTCACGCGCTCTGCAACCTCATCTGCCTGAGCCCTCAGTGAAGGTTTCCTCCTCTGAGAAGCAGGGAGAGTAGCTATGTCCACCTCTCAGGCTTGCTGGAGGATGAATGGAATGCAAGGCCTGGACACCCAGCATGTAGAAAGCACCCAGATACTTTGGCCATTATTACTTCCAGAATCGCTATGGCATCTGCCTGTAGAATTATTAGACTCTCTTCTGGGACGAAGAAAAAGTTAAGCCTTACAAAGGTAATATTTATCTCTGAGGTGAACTAGTGGACCAGAAGGTCAAAAGGCGAAGATAAACAGGCAAAGGTAGCGAACATTTCTCAACGGCCTCCCAGGTGCCGCACGTGTGCCACTCATTTTACGCTGCAGGTAACATTGCTGAACGATCGGGCAGCCTAAAGTCAGACAGCTTGCTGGCACACTAGAGAAGCGAAAGAAATGTTCAAGACTGGAACGCCTGCTGTGTCAAGACACCTAATTAGGAAACAACGTCACAGTGAATGAGTAGAGCAAGTTTCCAGTTCTGCCAGCAAACTTAAAAATAAACGTGCCCCCAGGGGATTTGCAAAGCAAAGCTGATTATCATCCTGGTAGATTCCGCGGATGTCACGCGCAGACTCAGAGTTTTGACAGCACCGGGCACGTGTTATGTCTTAATGTCACGCTAAACGATGGTGCTTCCAGGCACACCTGTCACGTCACCCGGAGAATCCTATTCCAATCAGAGATCTTCCTGTCGATTGAACTTGTCTAGTTATAACGAGGAAACATCCAGGCAACTCAAGCTACCAAAATAAAACACGTAGACAATGACTAAGCAATAACACGGTGTTGTAGTGACATAAAGATTCTTTTTTTCTACTCGAGGAGACATTCGCAAAGGGGGAGATGATCATCGCACAAAGACTGTCTTCAGCTTCACACTGGGATTCAGAAATCCCTTGTTACGAAGACAGTTTTAGTGTCATTCATTTATTCCAACTCTCACTTATTTTTCCATTCATTCAACCACATGAGTTGATGTGCCCTATCATAAGGGGCAGAGGTGACATTAAAATGCCAAATAGGAAATGATACATTCCTTTATGGGACAAGGTCTGTTATGAAATAACCTAGTGGCAAAGACTGGCAGTTATGCAAGAACGTGTAACCAGATTTGGGCGAGGATGGGATGCCTGTGCTAAGAAGTTTGCAGGTGGCAGTTACTGTGCAGAAGACAACGGTGCTGTCAGAGGACGCTGGGCCCGAGGATGTGCATTCCAGGGGCAAGTGATATGCAGGATGGAGCAAAGCTAGGAAGCCAGCTGAGAGGTGAGTGCGATTGCACTTCATGGAGTCTATGCTGACCCCCCTTGCTGCTTCATCACCAATTTCCTCCTCCACCCATGGCTTTGCCACTTTTCCTCCACCTCCACTTTCTTGCCTGAAACTATTCTTTCTTATGTCATGAATGAACTTCTACCAGCCAGAGCCTAAAAAACACTAAGTCTTGGCTTATCAGACCACTCTGTTCCATTTGCATGATTAGCCACTGACTCGAGCTGTTAACTTCTTCTCTGAAACACAAACTCGAGCTGGAAACTTCTCTGAAACACAACCTCTTACTGTTGTATCTCTTACTTCTCTGGCGGCTGCTGCTCTGATTCAGGCTTTTCATGACCGGCTGCCCATCAGTAAGTCCTGGTGTTCTTAAGGCACATCTTCAGCCCAGTTCTAATCTGAAACTCTCCCTGGGAAATGTCGTGCTTATTTGCAACTTCTACAGCTGAAATCCTTCCTCCATAGAAAATCTGTTTATAAAAACTGAGAGTGGGGACTTTCTGGGGGGAGTTTTATCACTACAGTTGATGTCAGCATTATAGTATAATGAGTCCACTTCTACTCATCTCTACTGATCTATGTTAAGATGAAGACCTGGGGTCAGATAAACAATGTCCACTTCTCTTTGCCCTTGTTAAAGCTGTGCTGGCCCTCTTTGCATACACAGCAGGACTAGTGGATTGGTGGTTAAGTACGAGATGCAGGAAAAAAGATGCAGGTGTCTAATCTTCTAGATGATTGTTGCCAAATGAAGATGTTTCAAAACAACAACTCTGGTTTTGAACCACGTCTGGTTTTTCAAGAGCCGTGCTGGTCCTCTCTGGGCTCCCTCAGGGAGTGGCTGGGAGGCTCCATGGAAGTTGGAACTTTACTTTGTTCACTTCTGTTTCCCAGGACTTAGAAAAGTGATTGGCACAGACCAGAGACTCATAAACAGGTGCTGAGTGAATGAGCAGTTCGATCTGACTGGGGTCCGGGTGGGTATACCCACATGTTCTTGGCTTGTCAAGTCAGGGAAATAACAGGAACAAAACCTCTGGCTGCACTGCTGCGACCATGGATTCATAGCGTTTGGAAGAGATCTCTTTAGGACTTATCAGATTCAAATCATATATAAACTTTTCACTGCATCCAAAAGACTCCAATCCTTTTGGGTGACCCAGGATTTGGCAGTTTTAACTATGAATGAGGTGAGGTTGGGGAACATAATCAAGCAGGTATGGCCTGGCTGACCGTGAACTCAGAGGCTCAAATCCAGACTGATACCTCTGTTTTCTCAGCTCTTCAGCCTCAGCACAAATTAAAATTCGTCGCTCATAGGCTCCTCTCTGACTGGATTTAGGCCATGACTTCTCATAGAGTTTCATTTAGCTTAAAACCTCAAAAAATGTTCAATCATCTAATAAAGACATTCTTTTTTGAACAATCTGTTTGTGGTCTGCTCTGATTGGCAGATCCAATGTAACCCCACTAAAAAGCACACCAGATGTAGTCTACGCCCTTGGAATTATTGCCCTATTCACTTACTAAACATACTACCTAAATGCCGTGCTGCTGTCCCCCCTGGTGAGGGCCAGCCTGACGTTTCCAGGGCTCCGCCCTCCGATTCCAGGCCCAGAGCCCAGAGAGCGTCTTTCTCAACGCGTGCAGGGGCGGCTCATGAACAACAGCTAGGATTATCCGCTGCCCTTATGTTGAGCTTTTCTCAACTTTTCATTCTGTGGATTGAAACCAGTTTGGGGATTTAGCTGCTTATAATCAAAATAGATCCTTATAATGAACCAGCACCTTATACCGCCTTCAAAGTTAGAGTCAGTCGGCACAATTTTTCGAAAACACACACAATTTTCTTTCTTTAGTCAGAGGGTGGTGCCAAATGGAACAACGTTTTATGCCCTTTGTTTAAAATATGTGATTTAGGACTTCCGGGAAGATGGCGGCGTGAGCAGGGCGGCAGAAATCCCCTCCCAACACTATATTTATCTACGAAAACACAGCAAATACATCTATTCCTAAAAGAGAGAATACACAGGAAAGCGCACAGCGTGCAGCTACACCCGAGAGGACTCGGCACCCCAAGAGGCGGGTAAGATACGGAGCCGCGACCCGGCGGGACCCGAGCCCTCCCCCATCCCAGCGCACCGGCGGGAGGAGAGGATTCAGAGCCGGGAGGGAGTGGAAGTGCACCCCGCGAAGTAGCCAGCCCCGGGGATCTGCGCGGGGAGCGCTGACCCACATTGCGCAGTGCAGCGGAGATTGGAGAGACAGAGGGGCAGGATCTGAGCGGGGAAGTGCCAGGGCGCTTGCAGCCGGCTCCCGGGAAGGAAAAAAAAAAGCGCGCACTTTCTTCAGCAGTCTTAAAGAGACAGGAACCCAGCGGAGGAGCCGGATTACCCTGGCACACTCAGCCCAGCAGGCTGGGAGTCCTGGGGAGTTTCAGACGCCTTAGCTGGCGACTGGGGAAGCGTGGCCGTACTTACCCTTCTCACTGAGTTCAACAGCCTCCTATTCGTTCCCACCCCTGCCAGAGCGATAAAGGGCCCTGCGAAGCGGTGCGGCCACGGCTGCGGAATAGTGGGGCAACAGCGCCACCTACAGCATTCCCACAGAATCTACTCCCAGTGGGCGTTTTGTTTTGTTTTGTTTTGTTTTTTGTTTTTTATTTTCTTTCTTTCTTTTTTTTTTCTCTTTTTAAAGTCTTAAAGAGCCCAGTTGACATACGTGGCAACTACCAGTGACCAATTCTATAGCCATGAAAAGACAAAGGAATATGGTTCAGACCAAAATCAACCAGACAACCCCAGAGAGGGAGCCTGAAGGGATAGAAATGCACAGTCTTCCTGAAAAAGATTCCAGAATAAAAGTCATAACCATGCTGATGGACCTACAGAGAAATGTGCAGGAGCTGAGGAAGGAAGTGAGGAAAGACAATCCAGAAATCAGACAAGCGATCGACGGGCTTAACAGCAGAATGGATGAGATGCAAGAGACTGTTAATGGAATAGAAATCAGAGAACAGGAATACAGAGAAGCTGAGTTAGAGAGAGATAAAAGGATTTCTAGGAATGAAAGAATATTAAGAGAACTGTGTGACCATCCAAATGGAACAATATTCGCATTATAGGAGTACCAGAGGAAGAAGAGAGAGAAAAAGGGATAGAAAGTGTCTTTGAAGAAATAATTGCTGAAAACTTTCCCTCGCTGGGGAAGGAAATAGTCTCGCAGTCCACCGAAGCCCACAGATCTCCCAACACAAGGGAACCAAGGAAGACAACACCAAGACACATAATAATTAAGATGGCAAAGATCAAAGATAAAGACAGGGTATTAAAGGCAGCTAGAGAGAGAAAAAAGATCACCTACAAAGGAAAACCCATCAGACTATCATCAGACTTCTCAACAGAAACCTTACAGGCCAGAAGAGAATGGCATGATATATTTAACGTTATGAAACAGAAGGGCCTCGAACCAAGAATATTGTATCCAGCACGATTATCATTTAAATATGATGGAGGGATTAAACAATTTCCAGATAAACGAAAGTTGAGAGAGTTTGCCTCTCATAAACCACCACTACAGGATATCTTAAATGGACTGCTCTAGATGGAAGCACACCTAAGGCTAAAAAGATGTCACCAGAGAAAATAAAATCATAGCAAGGAAAGCAGACCATCCAAATACTAACTAAAGGCAAAGAATAAAACACCTATTATAGAAAGAATGGAGGAGGAGGAATAAGAAGGGAGAGAAATAAAGAAACATCAGACTGTGTTTACAATAACTTAACAAGAAAGTTAAGTTAGATTGTTAGATAGTAAAGAAGCAACCCTTGAACCCTTGGTAACCACGAATCTAAAGCCAGCAATGGCAATAAGTACATGTCTATCAATAATCACCCTAAATGTAAATGGACTGAATGCACCAATCAAAAGACACAGAGTAACAGAATGGATAAAAAACCAAGACCCATCTATATGCTGCTTACAAGAGACTCACCTCAAATCCAAAGATATACACAGACTAAAAGTGAAGGGATGGAAAAAGATATTTCATGCAAACAACAAGGAGAAAAAAGCAGGTGTTGCAGTACTTGTATCAGACAAAATAGACTTCAGAACGAAGAAAGTAGCAAGAGATAAAGAAGGACATTACATAATGATAAAGGGGTCAGTCCAACAAGAGGATATAACCATTTTAAATATATATGCATCCAACACAGGAGCGCCGCCACATGTGAAACAAATACTAACAGAATTAAAGGAGGAAATAGACAGCAATGCTTTCATTTTAGGAGACTTCAACACAACACTCACTCCAAAGCACAGATCAACCAGACAGAAAATAAGTAAAGACACAGAGGCACTGAACAACACACTAGAACAGATGGACCTAACAGACATCTACAGAACTCTACACCCAAAAGCAACAGGATACACATTCTTCTCAAGTGCACATGGAACATTTTCCAGAATAGACCACATACTAGGCCACAAAAAGAACCTCAATAATTTCAAAAATATTGAAATCCTACCAACCACCTTCTCAGATCACCAAGGTATAAAACTAGAAATAAATTTTAGAAAGAAATCAAAAAGGCTCACAAATACATGGAGACTTAACAACACTCTCCTAATTAATCAATGGGTTAACGACCAAATCAAAACAGAAATCAAAGAATATATGGAGACTAATGACAACAACAACACAAAGGCACAACTTCTGTGGGACGCAGCAAACACAGTTCTAAGAGGAAAGTATATTGCAATCCAGGCCTATTAAAAGAAGGAAGAACATTCCCAAATGAATAGTCTAAAGACACAATTACTGAAATTGGACAAAGAAGAACAAATGAGGCCCAAAGTCGCCAGAAGGAGGGACATAATAAAGATTAGAGAAGAAATAAATAAAATTGAGAAGAATAAAACAATGGAAAAAATCAATGAAACCAAGAGCTGGTTCTTTGAAAAAATAAACAAAATAGATAAACCCCTAGCCAGACTCATTAAGAGAAAAAGAGAATCTACACACATAAACACAATCAGAAATGAGAAAGGAAAAATCACGACGGACCCCACAGAAATACAAAGAATTATAAGAGAGTATTATCAGAATCTACATGCTAACAAGCTGGAAAACCTAGAATGGACAACTTCTTAGAAAAATACAACCTCCCAAGACTGACCAAGCAAGAAATAGAAAACTAAACAGACCAATCACCAGCAACGAAATCGAATCGGTAATCAAAAAACTACCCAAGAACAAAACCCCCGGGCCTGATGGATTCACCTCTGAATTCTACCAGACATATAGAGAAGAAATAACACCCATTCTCCTTAAAGTTTTCCAAAAAATACAAGAGGAGGGAACACTTCCAAACTCATTCTATGAAGCCAGCATCACTCTAATACCAAAACCGGGCAAAGACCTCACCAAAAAAGAAAATTACAGACCAATATCCCTGATGAACGTAGATGCAAAAATACTCAACAAAATATTAGCAAACCGAATTCAAAAATACATCAAGAGGATCATACACCATGATCTAGTGGGATTCATCCCAGGGATGCAAGGATGGTACAACATTCAAAAATCCATCAACATCATCCACCACATCAACATAAAGAAGAACAAAAACCACATAATCATCTCCATAGATGCTGAAAAAGCATTTGACAAAATTCAGCATCCATTCCTGATGAAAACTCTCAACAAAATGGGTGTAGACGGCAAGTACCTCAACATCATAAAGGCCATATATGACAAACCCACAGCTAACATCATACTTAATGGTGAGACACTGAAAGCTGTTCATCTAAGATCGGGAACAAGACAGGGATGCCCACTCTCTCCACTGTTATTCAACATAGTACTGGAGGTCCTAGCCACAGCAATCAGACAAAACAAAGACATACAAGGCATCCAGATTGGTAAAGAAGAAGTCAAATTGGCACTATTTGCAGATAACATGATACAGTACATAAAAAACCCTAAAGACTCTATTCCAAAACTACTAGAACTAATATCTGAATTCAGCAAAGTTGCAGGACACAAAATTAGCACACAGAAATCTGTTGCTTTCCTATACACTAATGATGAACTAACAGAAAGAGAAATCAGAAAAACAATTCCATTCACAATTGCATCAAAAGAATAAAATACCTAGGAATAAACCTAACGAAGGAAGTGAAAGACCTGTACTCTGAAAACTACAAGACACTCCTAAGAGAAATTAAAGAGGACACTAACTAATGGAAATGCATCCCATGCTCTTGGCTAGGAAGAATAAATATTGTCAAAATGGCTATACTACCTAAAGCAATCTACAGATTCAACGCAATCCCTATCAAACTACCAACAGATTTCTTCAATGAACTGGAACAAATAATTCTAAAATTCATATGGAACCACAAAAGACCCCGAATAGCCAAAGCAATCCTGAGAAGGAGGAATAAAACAGGGGGAATTACGCTCCCTGACTTCAAGCTCTACTACAAAGCCACAGTAATCAAGACAATTTGGTATTGGCACAAAAACAGACCCGCAGACCAGTGGAACAGAATAGAAAATCCAAACATTAACCCAAACATATACAGTCAATTAATATTTGATAAAAGTGCCTTGGATATACAATGGGGAGATGACACCCTCTTCAGCAGCTGGTGTTGGAAAAACTGGACAGCTACATGTAAGAGAATGAAACTGGACTACTGTCTAGCCCCATACACAAAGGTAAACTCAAGGTGTATCAAAGACCTGAATGTAAGTCATGAAACCATAAAACTCTTCAAAAAAAACATAGGCAAAAATCTCTTGGACATAAACATGAGCAACTTCTTCATGAACATATCTCCCTGGGCAAGGGAAACAAAAGCAAAAATGAACACGTGGGACCATATCAAGCTGAAAAGCTTCTGTACAGCAAAGGACACCATCAGTAGAACAAAAAGACATCCTACAGTATGGAGAATATATTCATAAATGACATATCCGATAAGGGTTGACATCCAAAATATATAAAGAACTCATGCACCTTAAAAACAAAAAGCAAATAATCCAATTAAGAAATGGGCAGAGGACATGAATAGACACTTCTCTAAAGAAGAAATTCAGATGGCCAACAGGCACATGAAAAGATGCTCCACATCGCTAATCATCAGAGAAATGCAGATTAAAACCACAATGAGATATCACCTCACACCAGTGAGGATGGCCAACATCCAAAACACAAACAGCAAGAAATGTTGGCGAGAATGTGGAAAAAAGGGAACCCTCCTACACTGCTGGTGGGACTGCAAATTAGTTCAACCATTGTGGAAAGCAGTATGGAGGTTCCTCAAAAAACTCAAAATAGAAATACCATTTGACCCAGGAATTCCACTCCTAGGAATTTACCCTAAGAATGCAGCAGCCCAATTTGAAAAGGACAGATGCACCCCTATGTTTATTGCAGCACTATTTACAATAGCCAAGAAATGGAAGCAACCTAAGTGTCCATCAGTAGATGAATGGATAAAGAAGATGTGGTACATATACACAATGGAATATTATTCAGCCATAAGAAGTAAACAAATCCTACCATTTGCAACAACATGGATGGAGCTAGAGGGTATTATGCTCAGTGAAATAAGCCAAGCCGAAAAAGACAAATATCAAGTGATTTCACTCATCTGTGGAGTACAAGACAAAGAAAAATACTGAAGGAACAAAACAGCAGCAGACTCACAGAACCCAAAAATGGACTAATAGTTACCAAAGGGAAAGGGACTGGGGAAGATGGGTGGGAAGGGAAGGACAAGAGGGAAAAAGGGGTGTTATGATTAGCAGAGGTAATGTTGGGGGGGCACAGGGAGGGCTGTCCAACTCAGAGAAGACAAGTAGTGATTCTATAGCATCTCACTACGCTGATGGACAGTGACTGTAATGGGGTTGGTGGGGGGGAACCTGATGAAGGGGTAGTTTAATAACCATAATATTGCACATGTAATTGTAGATTAAGGATAATAAAATAAATTATATTAATAAAAAAGAAAAGAAAAGAAAAATATATAAATAAAATATGTGATTTATGGCCCCTTTCTGATCCTTGGAAAGCCTGCCTGCATTCCCACTGACTCACCCTTCCTCCTGCGGTGAACAGAAAAGACAATGCTCTCCTGCGAGTGGTGAGCTCAGGTGACCGGGGAGCAGGTATGGAGCGCTTACCTCTCTTCCTTCAGACAGAATGCCTTAGAATCAATTATTCCTAAGCTCAGATCCTTTTGGCATATGCTGTTGAAAATGTAATTTATCTTAAAAAATGCAATTTATCTATTTACAATCTAGATAGCAGGTGAGCTCATTCAATTTCTTAGAGGTTCATTTCACAAGCAGTTTTTACGGGCGGGTCAAAGGAAATTGTGCTGTTTAAAATGAGATGTGTCACAGATGTGTTAGGATTTTTCTGCAGATAATGTAAGTATTTGCCAACTATTACTCTGAATTTGTCTTCATTGTGCTCTCTGGTGGAAATCTTGAGGGTTACATGTGTATTTCTTTTCTGGAAAAGTCTTAAAACTATTTGGTAAAGAGACTCTTGGCCCTGCCCACACACTGGGCGCCCCTCAGTCCTTCTTGTTCTCTTTTCCTTTATCAAATATTTAAAAATATCTACCAAGTGCTAGGCACTGAGCTTGGCACAAGAATACAATGGAGAACAAAATTGGCACTGTTTCCCTCCTTCATTGATCTTACTTATATCGGAGTAAGAGTCTTGGGTTTGGCTCAATTTTTTTAGAAGATTCAAGCCTTATTATCCTACTTGTTCGGTTTTGAAATCATGTAGCCCCGCCCTTTACAACATAGAATCCACATCTAAACTCATTCCATATGCCTCTGCTGCTCCAAAGAGTATTTCAGATCTGTGCCTGTACCCTTAGACCTTAAGGTCTAAACATTATCAGTGGTTTCTAAACTTTCTTTAAAAGAGAGCCCCCTTTTTTTTTCAAAAGAAAATTGACTTTGAAACCAAATATGTTAAACAGACTATTATGAAGCTACTCATGTGCTATCTAAAAAATAAGGTGGGATGTTCACTGCCTCCCTGACTCCACTACTTTCTCCAGAGCCCTGAGGGGACGCTGCTAAG
This sequence comes from Smutsia gigantea, assembly GCA_032199065.1. Taxonomy (NCBI): domain Eukaryota; kingdom Metazoa; phylum Chordata; class Mammalia; order Pholidota; family Manidae; genus Smutsia; species Smutsia gigantea. Next base: position 107,754 of record JAVSCE010008415.1, read on the forward strand.
CCTACCGGGGAAACCACTGCCCACGGCAAGCTGCTTCACCTTGTGAAGCTGCCCGGGAGCCTGCAGATGAGAAAACCAGGCTGAGAATCAATTTGGTCCCCAAGCTTGTCCTGGGAGTTTTTCTGTATATTTTTAAACAGGTTGCTTACCTTTCTCAGAATCAATGGGCAAAATCACACATGCTCATGTCCATCTGGCGGTCTGTATCGTGTCCCAGGCTAATGCAAAGTGATAGAAATTAGGACTCAACTTTGGAAGGACAGGCAAGTAGGGTGACGCTGTCGCAACAGGCTTTCCTGCTCTTAGTTCTCAACTTCTTCGCTGTGCTTGTGCGAGGGACGTCCATTTAGCAGAACTGGCGTGTTCTTACTCTGTAGTCAAGGGAAAAGAAAACACTAGATAAGCACATAAGTTCTCTGGTATTTGCAGAGGGATGGATGCAAAGAGAGTGTCCTGGGAACATATTGCAGAGAATAAAAATGATGTGTCTGGTCCGCTGTATTTCAGGAGAGAGGAATAGGGAGAGAGACCAAGGGAGAGACAAAGAATATGAGACAGGTTTCTAATTCAGACCTGCAGAATAATTTCACCATCTGCTGGAAAGAGTCCCCATGACACAAAATTCTGCCATTTAGCTACCTTCTCACATCCCCACACTGTTTCCATCCATTGCTGGGAAAAGGTTTCTAGAACTGGAAGGTTTTGAAAAGCTGTTGGTGGAGGAATCACCTTATATACCACCACCTATGCCCCAAATCCTTCTTGGAATTTAGAGGGGGAGAGGGCAAAGCAGTTTTGCTTTGTCTGTTTTTTAAGAATATTCTTCTTCTCCTGAATAAAAAGCAATATATCTGACAATACCAAATGGCAGTAAGGATACAGATACATAGACGTCTTACACACTGCTGGTGGGAATATATAGTGACTTGCACAAACACTTTGGAAAAATAGTTTGACACCATCTTTTGAAGTTAAACTTTCACAAACCTTATGATAGACCTTTCCACTCTAAGGTTTATATCCAAGAGAAATTGCTATACTACAGGGGCACTGGGAAGACACGTATAGGAATGCTCACAGTAGCACTGTTCATAACAGAGAAACTCTGGAAATAGGTTAAATACAGAATAAACGGTAATATATTCACATAGTGGAATGTTTTATATAGCCATCAAAATAAAAGAGCTCCAGTGGCATGCATCAATATGGATGAATCTTAGCAATACAATATTAACTAAAAAAAAGTCTTAGAAGAAAATATATAGCATGCTACCCTCTTTAAAAAGTTAAAGCCACAAAAATAAAAAATGTATGCTGTTTTAGGGCTACATATCAATTAGATATAATGTTATTAATAGAAAAGCAAGGGAATTATGAGATTTGGGAAGGTGGTTATCTTGGGTAGAGAAAAGTGGTGAATGGGATAGGAGAGGATTCATACCTATATGTAAGTTTCTGTTCGAGTCCTAGATTTTATATTGAGCATTGGGTTTATGAGTACTTATTGCATTATAATAAATAAATTAGTAAAAATGACTATGCATAGACCAATGAGGAGAGTATTTACTGAACTGAGGATCATGATGAACCCAAATTCAGAGTGTATCTGGGCTCCAAAGAGAAAACTGAAAGCAAAAGTTATGCATTCATTATGAACAGGAAAATAAAATAAAACATATCCCACATGAATCCTGACACAGAAATTATTACCAAAATATCAGTGAGTTAAATTCAGCAATATATAAAAAGAATACTACCTCATTACCATGTGCATTTTGTCACAGGAATATTAGGTTGGTTTAATACTTAAAAATCAATCAATGTAATTCACATTAACAGTATATAGGAGAAAAACCACACAAGCATTTTAACAGATGCATAAAAAACATTTGACAAAATTCAGTAGCTATTTATGATAAAATTCTCAGCAAATATGAATGGAAGGGGGGTTACTCAATCTGAAAAAGGACATCTCTGAAAACATACAGCTAACATCACACATAATAATGTAATATTGAATACTTTCTCTCTCATTTAATGAATAAGGCAAGAATGTCTACTTTCACCTCCTGCATTCAACATTGTACCAGAGGTCCTAGCCAGTTATAAATAGCCAAAAACTGAAATAAAAGGATTGATATTGAAAAAGAAAAGTAAAATTGTTATTTTCTCACAGACAGCATCATTGTTTACATAGAAAATCCTATGGAATCTACAAAAAGTTTACTAGGACAAATATGTGACTCTGACAAGGTTGTAGGACATAAAGTTAATATATAAAAATAAATTATGTATCTACATATTAGCACCAATAAAATTTTAAATAAAAAATTTAATAAAATTTTTAAACAATTCCATATTTTCATAAATACAGAATACTTAAGAATAAATTTAACAAAAGCAAAAAAACTCCACATTAAAAAACAACAAAATATTGGTGAGAAAAATTAAAGACCTAATTAAATGGATGGACATACCATGTTCATAGAGTGGATGGCTCAGTATTGTTAAAAATGTCCATTCACCCCAATTTTGATCTCTAGATTCAATACAATCTCAATCCAAACTCATCAGACTCTTCTGAAGTATTTTCCAAGTTATTCTAAAATTTAAGGTGAAATGCAAAGGACCTAGAATAGTCAAAACAATCTTTGAAAATAACAAAATTGGATGACACACACTACCTGATTTTAACACTTATCAGAAACCTACAGCAAAAAAGAGGAAGTGAAATTTGCATAATTGCCATTAGAACCTACTAATTTGATGTAGCTGTATAAATATTGTTTAAGACCCTTTTCAAAGCAGTTGATCATTTCTTACCTCAGGACAAGAACAGCCTATCTCCAGAGGTAGCATAATGTAATACAGTATTTTCCAAAGTGAAACTCAGACCAGTTCTGAAGATGATTTACACAAATATGTTTATTTTTTAATAATTGTTATTTAAAGATTATCACACACTTAAAGTTACAAAGAACCTGTTTGTCTATTAAAGATGGTCATATGAAGTTTCCTTTTAAAATAAGTTGAAGATTTAAAAATGCAATAGAAGTGGACTAGAGCAGGAATGCCAGCACCTCATTACAGCATTAGGTAAACTTACCCACCCAGGAACTGGTGGAGCCAGAGAACTCAGGCTTCCCACATCCATACACCCTGTCCACTCGTAGGTTCAGAGTCCTTTTACTACACAGTAGAAAGCAGATCACGAAGCATGTTCTATGCAGACAGGTTGGGTCCCAACTCACCCATCTGGTAACTAAGGACTGGAAAGGCAGACCAGGGTGCTGCCTTAGGGAGGACCTTCCCCATGGAAACACGAGGAATAGGAAACAACTGTGTCCCCATCATATGCATGTACACACACACACACACATGCTCAGTGTCATAGCCCTCCCCATGTCCCCACTTGCCCCAGCATCCCCAGATCCAGATGTTGTCACTGTGTCTAAAGACTGAATGTAGCGGCTGCCACCACTCTCCTGCAAACAGATCCCAGGTGATCTTTCCTTGAATTCAAAGCTCCAGTTCACAGAATTTAATCTACGATCTTGCCTCATGGCTGCAAGAGAGGCTGCCAAAGCAAGAGTGTATCTGATAGCTTTTATTTCTACAGTGGCAAACCCATGGTCAGTGTGGTGGAGCCCACTCAGAGAAAATGGAGAAAGCCTGTTGGGCAGACCAAACCAGTGCTCTGTAGAGGAGAAAACAGTCTCTGAGAAGTTAGGTAACTTGCCACAGTCACAAAACAAGCAAGGGTTCTGCATTTACAAGATCAAATACTTCCTAAGCAAATTCTGGGAACTACAGGCTTCAGGAAGGCAGTTTGGTTCTTGTATGTGATAGAGAAAATTCTTAAAAAACAAAACAAAAATGACTCAGCCTGTAAGAAGCAAGAAAGAATGAAGTTCTAACCTGAATCTTTAAGGCTCTGTTTTGGCCTGAGGCTACACCAGAGAGATGCTTTTCTCTACTTTTACTAGGGAGTTGAATTGTGCAACGTGCTTTTTTGCCGGTGAGTTTAGAATTCCCAGGGAAGTAGCTTTGAGATTTTCTTTCCTTGTAAAGGAAATTGCCTTTAATTAATCAGAGTAATTGCCTGTTCTTTTCTTTTCTTTTATCTTTTATAAAGTCCCTTCCACCTCTGTTCCCAGAGGGCTCTTTGACAACTTTGGACTCTTTCTCTGAGTTGGAGATTGTGCAAAGACCCAGCCCTGCAGCCCAGCCTCAGGCAGTGGGCTACCACCCTCTCTCTAGCACAGCTCTTACATGGCGCATGTTCTTCCCTGTAATACAGCTGCCTGGGCTGTCACCTTGCTTGTTTCTGCCAGGGTTAGTAGGAAGCAGCTTTAGGGACTGTGTCGGACACCCAGGAGCATCCCCATGCGGCCGCCCTGCTCCTGCGGATTCTGGATAGTGACTACACTGGGGAACAGAAGTCCACGGCCTCAAGACATGCCCTCCCTGTGTCCACCTCCTTTCATTCTGAGATTCAATTTATTACTCTGGTCTCCAATCACATGAGATCTATATAAACAATACAGATCATTCCTTTATTGTTTCTTCCCCAAATACCTGGCTTTTGAAAGCTCCTTATTGTTTCAAAGGGTCTTTTCTGCTGTCATTTGAGAGATTGACACAATAAGATCTATTTCTGCTGGTTGGCGTTCTCTCTTTGCATCTCCATTTGGACCCATCAGAAGTCAAAGGACATATGACTCAACCAGAGCAGCCACTGGTGATGACAGAGAACTGGTTAACACAGTAGGAATTTATAGTTGAAGCTCAAGGATGGCAACAGTGGCGGGGCAGGGGTGGTAGCAGAAGTGAGGGACACACAAGGGGGGGACTTGAAAGCATGTTCACACAGCACTTTACACAATAGCTCACCAAAACTGTTGTGACTGTGGCTCTGAGTCAAGTGCTTTGAATACAGCCATCCTTTGAGACAGGTTCTGTTATGAGCCCCACTTTACAGATGAGGAAGCTGAGAGACCCGGTTCAAGGCCACATAGAGTAAGGAGTCTAGCTGGGTTTCTAATCTCAGCAGTCTGGTTCCAAAGTCTGTACTCTTACCTTCCACACTGTACACAATAAAGACTGAGAAAAATCTTACCTCCCCCAGCTGCCCTTGGTGCCACCCCTAGAATCCTCCAAGAGACTCCTCTCTTGCTGTCCAGTATCTCCTAGCCCCTGCTTTATTTAGCCACAGTGTGTTTCTTTGAGTTATGAGCCTCAACTCCTAAGTATTCTCATCAGTAAAGTAGGAATAATAATGGTACCAGTCTCATCTAGTTTTGTAAGTTCTAAGCATATGGTAAACATCCAATAAGTGATCATTATTTTTACAAGCTATTAGAGAATTGTATAGAGGTTTATAAAAGGCTTAAAATGAGGTGTCTCTAGCTTCATTAGTCCAGAATTCTCCATATTGCCTTAACGATACGGCGGCGAACAGGGAGTTTATCATTGCAGCTCTGTATTCTGCAACCCAGAATTTCAAATTTAGAAATCCCAGATTCACTGATTCAGCTCTGAAGAGAGCCATTTCCGCCATCACCACAAAGCATGCTTGAGAACCCTCGGGTATGAGACCCACAGAAGCACCCACCCAGCAAAGGATCTGGGTCTTGGTCTCCCCATTTGAGCTCTGCCCACACAGGTTAATTCAGATGAATCACAGGGCAAAAGAAAGTACACAGTGTATTCTTTCATTAATGGGTTTATTCATCAGGAAAGGAAGAGAAGAATAAATGTTGCCAATGAGAATAGCCAGTTTTCAGGAAATTCAAAGACATTTTTGCTTGAATGTGCTAAAAGTTTAAATAACGAACAGTTAATTATCTAAGTCAGTAATTTTTGAACTGTGTTCAGTGGAGCCCTGCAGTTTTGCAAAGGCGCCTCAGGGGCAGCTCTAAAGTTAGTAATTATCTCTCTGGCTGAATGTTAACTTGCAAAGTACTGGAAGTACGGATGCTATAAGGCATGGGAATACCTTTGAAACAGATGCACCAGAACCTTCATGCTTCCTAAAGGCATAATCAATCCTAGTTATGTTTGACCTTGGTCAAGTCACTTCCCGCTTCTGGCCTCTGTTTTCTTTTCTGTCCAATGAGGGCAGTCAGTGATGTTATGACCACCAAAATCTTTTGGCTCTAAGACTCTGAGACCACTCTATGAGCTGTGTTCTTTTCAATGTCTATATACAACAAAAAATACATATTTTTAGGATTATCTTCATACAACAGTGTTGAACAAAGATATGTCATTTCTCTGATATTTCTCAGTGATTGCAAATCCTAGCTTTTTCAGGATAAGTGATTTTTTTTTCTGGAAAGTGACAAAAAACCATTTGCTTGCTCAGAGCCAGGTATTTCCCTCAGCTCGCTCCTGAATTATTTAGTGAGTACCTTTCAGGAGCCAGATCCGATTGTATGTGAAACTAAGATGACTAGGACAAACTTCTGTTTTCTCAAGGAGCTCCCAATCCAGTGATGAGCTGGGGAAACACACTTGTGTGGGCCGCTTGTGTGGTTTGGAGATGTCTCTTGGGTCTGGATGTTCTGACTGGAGATGATAAAATGTTTGAGCCAAAGATCAGAGGAACTGGTCACTGCCTTGGAGGGAGGGAGACCTGTCCCTCCTGTCTCCCACTTGAAAGGGGTTCAGATAAACATCCTCTGGCCAGAGACCACAAGGCTTGGCTCTGTAAGCAGTCCGTTCTCCTATTCTCACCCCTTTGGCCAGGGCCAAGTAGCTTCAGTCCCCAGATCTCTTCGGTGACTACCTGGTTGGCAGTAGCATGCTGTTTATGAGGTTCTGAAAATCAGCCTTGTTCGGTAGCCATTATACACTTGGTTCAAAAGGGGCATCGGGCATAGTTAGAAAGGGCAGCTAGTGGAAATCAGATTAACCAAGGCTTAAACCCCAGGTCCATCTTCCTGGCCCCGTGGCTTTGGGCAAGCCACTTAACTTTGCTGAATCTTATTCTTCCTTATCTGTTAAATGAAATTACAGACATCTCACCAGGTTGCCATATAGTTACGGACTCACCTGTACAGAGCTCCGTGGTGGTTCTTTTTATTATGAGGTCTGTGATGAGAGTATTAGTCGTCACACCACCTGCATAAGGAGTGCTGCCTGCCTCAGTCCTCTCAGAGCGTTGCTGGACTTGATACTCACTGGTGAGCTGAGTAGAGGCTTATACACATATCCTAGGCAGTTGTGTGGCTTTGACGGGGCTCCTGGAGGCAGGGAACCCTCAGGAACCAAGGAGGAAAAAGCTGGGGTGAAGCCGAGTCAGCAGTCCGGCCAGACCAAGTGACAGAGGCAAGGTCTGAACTGGATTCCGGAGAGGAACTTCCATGGCCTCCGGTCAAAGAAGGTTTCAGAGGCTGATGGTAGACTTGCAGGAAGGTGAGTGGATGAGGCATGTGTTTTCCACTGGACTACTTGATTAAACCAATAATCTATATTTGGAAAGCCACATAATCACCACTGGGGGTGTTAAGCTATCAGAAAATCTCAACAGTTGGAGGAGGCCTCTGGTGCACACACTAAATCTGGAACTGGAGATCTGCGAATGATGTCTTGAAAATGAAGAAGTCGTCTCTCCACACAAACACATGAAAGCTAAGGGCTTGCCAGCTCAGAGGCTGTGAACTGGAGGACTTTGTTGTCCCCTCTAGTTTGATTTGAATAGTGTTTGAAATGAAATTTCACGTGGATTTCTGGGGCTTTTCCCAAATATTAAAAGATGGAGCCACTGAACCCAGATTCTTGCACCAAGTCTGGGGGTTTCAGGTCACTTGCCACTCCTTCCTTGAAATGACTTTTTCTTTTGGCTTTTGTAACATATCTTTGTCCTCATTTCCCACCTCCCACTCCAACCGCTCTTTTTCATTCCATTTCAAACCCTCTTCCTCCTCTGCCAGTCCTTAAATGACAGCAATCTCAGAGCTCTGTTGTAGATTCTCTTCTCTTTTCCCTATTCCACCGACCTTTCCTGATAAACCTCATCTCCTCCCAAAGTTTTGAATCCCAGCTATTTGCCACCGCATGGGAGAAAAACTTTTCCCTTCTTCCCTTCTAGGTTCCTTGGTGGGTCTGACAATTAAATTGACATCAGACAGATGAACAGGAGAAAAACAAACTGAACTTTGTACATTTGGGAACCCATACAAATGGAACTCAAAGCAGTGGCCAAAGCAGGCAGCTTTTATGCCTTTTAGAAAAGGAAACAATACATTTGCGAAGAATTGACAAGGCAAAGAAAGGGGTTTGGGCTTGGGGTAGAAAAATTAGTCAGGAAGTCACAAGGTTTGTTTATACAGTCTCCTCAGCCCTAAATTCCCTGTCTCTACCCTCCTGGCATGGGGTGGGGACCTTTCACATGGGAGATTTGTTTCCTGATTTCAAAGGACAAAGGAGGGTCCAAGTGTTGTTCTTACAACCAGCTGTTTCCTAAGTAACTTGAATTCAAAATAATCAGTATGGCAAAAAGTGGCATATTTTGGGGTGGCATATTCTCCTACCCCTTCACCACTTATGTCCACGGTAGCTATGTGGCACAAAGGGGACTTGCTGAATTGTACAAAAGCACAAAATGGGAGGGTTCTGGTGTAGTATTTTCCTTTTATCCTGTAACTGAGTTAGTCCGTTTTTTTTTTAATCATAGAGCTCACTTTGGGAGCTTATGAAAACATAGAAAGTTTACAATAAGTAAATAGAAATGGGCTATAAGCCACAGATAACCCCTTTTCATATTTTGGTTAGGACAGAATGTCATGCTGATTTCCACACAACCAGAAGTTCTCGTTCTTCATAAACTCATTATCATACATTTATTTGCTTTATTTTCTATCTTCTTTACTATGTTTTGCCCACTGCTACAACCCCCAGACCCTGTAATAATCTGACACACAGGAAGTGCTAGTGTTAAATAAATGAATCTCTATATATAGAACAGAGCTGAGACACTTCTTTAATATACAGTTCAAAATTTTTCTCCATCCTTCATTCAGGATTATACTTATCATGTCACTGACTTGTTTAAAACCCTTCAGCAATTTCTCATTATCCTTTGAACAAAGCCCAAAATCTTATTGTAGCCCACGAGCTGTTAAGTCTCTGGAAAGACACACAATCTCATCTTTGGGGCTAAAGCACTCCAAATCCTCAGGGTCCATCATAGCCCAACTCCAGGCTTCACTCCCCATTTTCTCCCTTAGAGCCACACTAGGCTCCTTGCAATTTGCACCAACACACATGGCTTCTCTTGTCTTGCGGTGCATTTGTTTTCTAGTGCTGCTTTAACAAAGTTCCACAGATCGGGTGGCTTAACAACAGGAATTAATTTTCTCACAGTTCTGAAGGCTGTAAGTCCGAGGTCAAGGTGTTGGCAGGGTTGATTTCTTCCCAGACCACTCTTCTTGGCTTATAGATGTCTTCTTTGTGTCTTCACACGGTCTTTCCTCTGGGCATGTCTGTGTTCTAATCTCATTTTGCAAAGGTACCAGTACAACAGATTAGGTCCCACCTTAGTTACCTCACTTAACCTTAATTACTTCCTTACAGACCCTGTCTCCAAATACAGTCACAGTCTGAGGCATTAACGGTTAAAAATTCAACATGTGAATTTTGGGGGACATAATTCAGCCCCCAATGCAAGGCCTTTGAGCTAGTTGTTTCCTCTGTCTGACCTCCTCTTACTTGATATATCATTAAATTTCACTCTGCAGACAAGCTTTCCCCAAACTTCCCCCAGGTTAGGTCCCCATGTTATGTGCTTCCATAGGACAGAATCATCCCCTTTCAAAGCCCTCACATCTGAAATTACTTATTCAATGTCCGTCTTTTGCATCTGACTGAAAAATCCATGAGAACAAGATCTAGAACTATGTTGAACATCACCATATTTCCAGAGTTTATAGTTCAGTGCGCTGTGAACACGAAGGGCAGTAAATCCTTGCTCAATCTCAAAGAGCATGCTCTTATATATTAGACACTTTGTATAAACATTTTCATGAATGCACATTATTTTTTGATGTGCCATACTTTTAGCCATTACCCCACAGACATTTAGATTATATCCAAATTTTTCTTATTCACAAAATAGTAAATCTTTGTCGGTGCCTCTAGCCATTTCCTAAGGAGTAGCTGGGTGCGTTAAAAGGAAATAAACTATTTTAAGGTTTTGATGTGCAGTGACAAACTGATTACTAGACTCTACCAACTTATACTTTTACTAGCAGTAAAAACAAAAATAAACACAAACATAGAAAGTATAAGAAAAAGAGCTTGTTACATAGAATTTTGGTGAATATATGACTGCCCGATTTCTCTGTAAGGAAGGAGGTGTTTAAGTCAGGGTGTCTGCTGAGTCTGGAGGAGACCTAGCCCATGGGCTCCTGGATGAGGCATCCCTGTGTATGTACCCAGCACCAGGAATAGAGAGTAAATTTCTTACAACTCCTACTGATGGAGATCACTTGATGCTCCCTCCAATTTTAGAAAAATACATACCTGGGAAGGAATAGTTAGTAAGATGGGGTGAGAATTCCTTCACCTTTGTGGTCCAGTTGAGTCTAGACGCCTGATTCTTCCAATTTTCAGTCCATTTGGTTTGAGACTGCAGGTTCCAGTCTAATATCAAGGTAGAAAAAGTAGAGGACAGTCCTCGGATATGTGCAGGGAAATTTCTATCATACTAAATGCAAATACAAGTCATGTGGATTCAGTAGGCAGACTGGTTGGTGGAAGCTGAGGTCATTCTCATCTGCACCTATTTTTTTCAGTGAAATATATGGTGAGGTCATCAGGAGAGTGATGGGGGAGGAGTATGCATATTTGAAAAGAAAGATGGTGTGAAACCTTTCTGAGAGTGGGAAAATAAATTGGTGGCTAGAGAACTGTGGTTGGAATGTGGGGAAGTACTGAATCTCATTTGAGATTTGTGGTCATGACTTAAAGTGAGGTCAGTCAGCAGTGGGGTTGTGATTTTATCCAGTTCCAAAAGCTACTTAGGTTTAGGTGAAGAATCAGTGGGTAGTTGAGATTAGTAAGACACAAAGTTTTGCCAAGTTAGTTCAACAGAGGAAGAGAGGTTATGTGGGTTAGTTGGGAAGTGAGGCCGTGAGGAGGGTGATGGATTCTAAGAAACCAGGAAGATCAAAAGGTCGGAGATCCTGAAGCATTCCCAAGTGAGTGGACAAGGTTCCGTCGAAAGAGCAAGTAATGATTAGAGGCTCAGATAATGGGGCTTTAAAAATGCTTTTTACTGCAGTTAATTGAAATTCAATTTGCTTATTAATACCTGAGGTGAGGTAGAGTGGCTGAGTGAGTAGATTAGCTTTCTGAAGGTAGCAGGGGTCTGGGACTGACTTGAGAACTTCAGCTGCTCTACAAATGCAGGAAGCTGGACAGGGGAGTGGAGAGAGGGAGCATAAGAAAAGCCAGGTTCCAGTGTTGGTCAGACTGCCTCTTGGGTGCTACGGCCAATGGCTTTTCTTAGAGGTTCAGAAAAGAGAAAGGTGGGGGTTCTTGTGGACGATGTGCTTTAGGTAGCTTGAAAACACAGCACCAGGGTGGTGGCAGTGTGGGGGAAGGGAGCAGCTAGTCCTTGGGATTAAGTTCCCCTCTTTCTGACTCATCTATTTAGGGACTTGGGTTCTTTCTTCAACCACGTGAAAGGTTTTCATTCTTTTTATTTTAAGAAATCCCATCCTACTATTATATCCAGAGTATTTTATCAACATTACCTGCTGCTATCTCTTAGTGTCACCGAGACTGACCCGAGGGTAGAGATGTGCTGTATAACACACCACAGGGCTTCTAAATGGATGCATTTCTCCCACTGTCATCTTGGGATGATGACTACATACTTTTATGGATGAAGAGAATCCCAAGGGCCTATGAGTGGCCTCCCATTTACTACTTCATTAAAGAGCACAGAGAGAAACTTAGGCCTCCTAACTTCATTGCGTAAATCAAAAGCAAGGCTTTGAGAAACACAAGCCTTACTAGCAGGCAGATGCTGACACATACCATTTCCAATTAACACTTATCCTTAGCTTCTCTTAGTAGATAGACCGGGAGAGGGGTGAGAGGGAGAGGGCAGGACGCTGGCAGGAGCACGGGCTCTGGAAACAGAGGAGGCTCCCATTCCAACGCCCAGTCACCAAAAGAGGGATTTGAGTAGGATGCTGAGAACTTCAAGTCTCAGTCTGCTCATCTTTAAAGAAAGTAATTATCAATACATAACAGGGTTTATTATTAGGTCTTTCAAGATCTCTGCACACGGAAACCCAGGAGTATTAGACATGAGAAGCATAGCATCACAGTATGTGACAGCAGCTGCTCTGAGGGAATGGCCTCACTGGAGTTAATGGGAGAGGTTACGGGTACTTTTGATGACAATATTGAAAGGACACCTGACTTTACTAAATAGAAGTAACTCCAAACATAGACATGTTTCCAATAGGCTCTGTGAATTACTAAACTCTACTCTGAGAGTCCCTGACTACACTAACTGAACTGTGGAAATATTCAATGTACGTTTGTGTTTCTATACCCTAAGATGTCCCCTAAACTTACTCCACTGGGGTAAAATGAAAATTAAAGAGAAGACAGAGTAGTGAAAAAAATTCAAACATGTCAAAGTATAAAGATATGCTAAGTGATGCTAAAAATTCAAATTAAAACTAAATGAGAATATTTACATATTTTATTAAATCTTTACAATCAGTAATTATAATCAAATACACAATTATATACAAGAATTATATACATTTTGCCCAGACTTTTACATCACAGTACATAGTTTCCCTTAGAAATATTGTATACATTTATCACCAAACAATAAAATCCAACAACAGTAGTGTTACAGCACCTGTTAGCAGACATCTTTTTCATAAATTACATCATAAGAAAATATACGGCTGTAAATTGGGCTTTTAAAAATGTCTTTTATAAAATCTGAACATACAATATTTCATTCACAGAATGTTTTTTTTTCTATGTTCTGACTGAAGCCTTGTGCATAAAACGACCCACTGGAATATCTGCTAACCCCCACCCACCCAAAAAACTATAAACACTATTTGAATTACTTACGCTGAGCTTTCCTTGTGATGAATTTGGCATGGGCTTTGGTGGGAGACCAAATGCTGGTTTTACTAGAAAAGGGCTGTGTGACATTAATTAAAAAAAAAAAAATCCTGACAGAGTAATTATATAGAGAAGTTAGAACAGAGAGCGCACATTTTTTCATTTTACTCTCCAATACTGTGAAGAAAAAGGAAAAAGTTTAATGTCAAAAAGTAATTTGTTCTGAAACAATAATTGTGTTCTTGTTGGAAGCCTATTAAAGGTTAAAAAGAAAAAATAAAACCTATTCAACAAAACATCCCACCCCAAACATATCCAGTAAATTACAATTCTTTCACACCTAAACTTGATGGGAAAAGTATTGCAAATTAGGATATATCATTTCAGTGGACTTTCATAAGCAGAAAAAACAATAGCTATTTTTAGTAGGTAAACAAGTTAAGTTTTAAAACTTGAAAACACCTGAATTAAATACTTGCTCTAATATCTACTTTTAATTTTCAGATAAAATCCTTACTTGATTCCAGGTTTGTAAACATTGTATAAGTCCTTCTTAGTCATACAATTTTATGGCTGTGGTGATCACTTCAGCTCTATTTCTACATAGTCAACATAAAACTGAGGTAGACCAGATGTTTCTAAAATTCAGGGTCTCATAGAATCCCCTGAATCTTCAGGAAGTAAATAAAATGTCTATATAAAGGTATTTTAAAAACAAAACATAAAAAAATCCTAATGCTGTTGGAATTTTTAAATGAGCTTAAAAACAACATTGTGGCAGTATGTCAGATAAGAATGCAGAATCAATGGCAATGTTGGAGTTTTGAAGTTGAGCATTTTACCTTCTTAACTAGGGAAAAATCGATATAATTCTGGGTTCAGTAAAGATTGTTTTTTTTTTTTAAGGATTCACTTTTCTAAATAAGTGAACAATTCGCTTCTAGACCTCAATGAATGGCAACAGCTCCCTCTAATGGCCAAAGGAAGGGAGAGTGGCAGTAAGCCGGCTTTTCCTTGTATGCTGCAAGATCTTTCTTGGAAAAAAATTTGTTTTGATAACTTAGAATAGTTAGATTTAGACAAGAATGGCTCTGAGCTACAAATACAAAATCAAATCAATGTATATAAGGCTTCTGTAATCAAAGTCTTAGAGGAACATCTGCTCCTTCTCTCCATGCCCCAGTCCTATAAATCAAGGAAAGTAAAGTATTTAAGCTTCAGCTATTTTGGCAGCTTTGTAATTAAGAAGAACAAAGCACTACGTCTATCTTTCCATTTACTATATATATTATAGTTCTATCTCCTTACAACAAATTGCACATGCAGAGAGACTAAAAATATCCATTTTGGTGACAGGTTTAATTCAGAGCCAAAAAGTTCTTGTATACTACTTCCCCACCCCACAACATGAATTCTCTAAAAGATTTATTACTCACTGACCCAATTAAGTTTAGCTGGAATTTCTGAAAGCATCTATTTATCCCTTTATAAAAGAATATGTTTACCTGGGATCTAAGACATACTGTACATGAATATACATAACTACAATACAGCACTGCTGTTCTGTTAACAGCTCCATATACAGTTTAAGTTCATCAGTACCTCAAAACTGTTTTAAGAAAAGGTTATTCTGTAATGTCATGGTAAAGAGAAAGGAAATTAAGTTTCACAAATACTCCTTTAGAACCGATTTAAAAGTTTGAGAAAATAAATAAAATGAGTAAAGCCATGATTTCAACTACAAGGCTGTTTACAGATATCAACTGCAAGGTTTTTAAAACTTAAACATGGCCAGCACCAGACTGCCATAAAAAAAAAAGGAAAAAATTCTCATTAAGCTGTATGGCTGTATGTTAGTTGCTACTGTGTAAGCTGTTACACAGCTTACCATAAAATAATTTTCAAGTCAGAAGGAATATTTGTTTAAAATAAAAAGAGAGAAGCAAACTTGACAACGATGATTCAACAGAAAATGTGACGGACTCCTTAGATACTTTAGATAACCATAGTTTCAGAGGAGACAAACAGTAGTCACCCCAGGATTTTTAGATTACTACCACAGTTTTATCATGGCTCCCTAAGATAGAAAAATGGAACAAAATGTATTTGGCTATTGGCGATATGGGCCTTGTGGCTCAAACTGCATACAAAACATGGGATTGGAGTAAGGCTGATGGCTAAGGGTAACCGCCAAGGGAAATGAACTGAAAAGATTTATAATTTATCCCAAAAGGACATAAGGTTAAGTTCCATTTCAGAGTAGTCACAGCTTCCCCTATGGAAGGCCCAATGGCAAGTTCATATTGCAACATTATAGTTTCTCCCTGTTCCACTTTTCAAAAGCATTAAGTAGCCAATTTCCAAAATGTATTATATGACCTTTTTACCTGGTCCCAATGATCAGTCTTTATGCAGACAACTCACTAAGAAAGTACACTGGCTTCACCTTTGGTTTAAATGAAAAGGACATTGTTAAGAGGAAAAAAGTCAAGTCATCTCCATCATTTATAACACAATGAAGCAAGTGAAAGTAACGAGCCAAGCCTGTTTTCCCCACAAATGCATCTGCTTCCTGACCACTTGGGTCACTCTGAGTGATTCTGTGAAGGCAGCATAACCGGAACACGGTACTCATCTGTGTTTCCCAGAAGAGCCTCTAACCCCGAAACCAAGAAAGCTGAGCTTTCTTCAATTGGAAATCTACAGATTCCTATTCTCCCACCCAACTAGTAAGTGGATTTGCTTCTTGTCTATCCAGAAACTGCAGAAATCTGGCTCCTAGGAATGCCCAGTAATCTTCCTCGCCTGAGGTGCTGCAGGGTGGTGTAATATTGTCATTTGAGGGGGGGAATTGCGAGTGTCCATTTTTGATGGGACAGTTTAAACAAGGCCAATTTGAACATGGCATGCTCACGATTCCTGACACCTAACCATCCCAGTCAGAACGTGGTTGCTCATCACCACCCTTAAAAGCCCCCCACTGGAGAGCCTGCTTAGTATTAAGGTGTCTATTAACCTCAGTTCACTTTTTCTTTTTAAATACCTACCACCAGTCTTTAGTGAGTCATAGTTCATCCTTGTCCATCATTTCAAATGCTTCTATATCTTCATTCCAATCTGCTAATATGGAGTCTATAGGCTGGACCTTTTTACCCCAGCTAACATTAGGATTAGAATCTTCCTCAGTTTCTGATTGTTCTTGAAGTTGGTTATCTAAATCTGTACATTCACCATCAAGACTCAGAGTCCCATGGTTTTCTGAAGGATCAGAATTCTGTTCGGAAGGAGAAACGCTTGCAGCATTGTCTGTGTCTGTTGGAGATAGTGATTCTGGGTGAGAGTTTAGAGAACTTTCCTCAGAAGACTCTTGGTCAACCAAATCAACCTCCTGAGAATTTGATATAATCTGTTCAGTACTCTGATTCTGAGAATCACTTTCAGAGGATGGTTGTTCTTCATTTTCCATTTCAGGACCTGTATGTGAAAGAAACAAACTTCATGCTACTTTCCCCCTCAAAAATGTACTATCACACTTTGAAAAGCATACTGATTTTTGCAGTAAAATGAAGAAATAAAATTCAAGAAAATTATGTAAATGCAGAACAGTGAACATTAACATTGAAGAGTAAAAGACTCCTTATAGTAATGCAATCACATTTTTCACTTTGTTTACATATGTTCACTTTGCAAAACGTGACATCAGAAAGTAGACGTTCTCCCAAACTGAATGACTGATAAGACTGCCTTCAATGGGTATTAGTAAATGCTAAAAAATACTATACTAAACAATACTATTAAAATGTATATAAATTCACACTCTAAGTTTAAAATTTATTAAATATTTAAATTCAGCAAAGTTTGTATCTGAGAACATAAGTAGAAAATTTTTTGACTGCACATATCATTGCTATGTTCTACAGTAATATTCTTTTAAAAAGTTTCTACTAAGTCATGAGCAGATAATACAAAATTTTGGAAGATTTCATGCTATTAATGTGATTGAGTAAATAAAATATTTTCAGAAAGACAACAACATTATTTTCAAAACTTCTATTTCATTATTGTAGGTCTGTGAGTTATGATATAATCATTCTAAAATCCAATGGAAGGTGGAATAGTAGGTTACCTCTTGTAGTGAATATACAATGAAACCACTGGAGGCACTATGTTTAGGTTTCCTACAAGAAAGTGCTTAAATAGCATGGACGCCCACATGCCGCACCCTCCTCAGCCGCAGGAGGCAATCAGCAAATAGCTCCTGAGCGCCTACTGTGTGGCAGGCACTGTGCAAGGTACTAAGGATAAACAAGGCGAAAACAAACACCAAACCTGCCCTATAGATTTTACAGTCCAGGGGAAAATGACATTTACAAGTAACCACACAAAATAAATAGAAAAACTCAGTGGTATGTGTTATGATGTTAGGAAAGAAAAAGGAGATTTGGGGGTTTCCCTCAGAGAATGACACTTGGGCTGAGATTTTAAAAAGTGTTAATTAAACGGAGTGAAGAGGGACCTATTATAAAACCAGCATGCAGGAAGGCACAGGCAAGTGCATGTACGCATATACACATTCATTAGGTAGGATTATCTGCCCAGGAAAGTTTAAATTCTTAGGGTGGAGGCTGGGGAAGGTGCGGGGCGCAAGGAGAAGCAGGAGCCCCTACACATTCTTTCTTCTAAGCTGAGGAAAAGGTACACTTTAGTTTGACAAAGGAAACCACGGTGAGGCCCAAAGAAGATAAAGCAAGGAGATGGCTGTTTGCAGCTCATTTATGCTTGGCTACCCTAAGTTTAAGGGAGAATAAAAAGAAAACCTTCAAATTTCTTTCTGGAGTGTATTAATCTAGTTTAGAAGGATAGGAAAAGGTATAGGGCTGTTTATTCAGTTATAAAGATTGTGCTTTTAGCAAAAAATTACCCTAGGGTTACATATTATACAATACTATTTTGGAAATCTAGCTAATATAATAGGATGAGAAAACAGAATAGTCAGTGTAAAAATAGGAAAAGAAAAGATCAATTGTATTTTCAGACAGTGTTGGATACTTATACTCCAAGCAACTATTCATTTAAAAAATACTATTTAAATAATAAAAGAATTTGATGATAAAAATACAATAAATAGGCAAATATTAATAACCCCTCTGTAGTAGCAGTAACTGGTTAGAAATAAATTAAGTATCCTTTTCATAATAAAAATAAAGGCTATAAAACACAGAATCAAAGTTATTGTGAAAGGACCCATATTGCTTAACAGTTTAAAATCTTGATGAACAAATGAGATCTGATTAAATTTATAGGTAAGTGTATGTTCCTGGATGGAAAGTCTTCATTTTTAATAAAAAAATTTTTTACTGATATGTAAAGCATGCAATTCCAAAATTCCAAAATGAAGCCCACTTCTACTTGTTTTCTTTTGGGACTAGAAAAAATTTTTAATTCATATGGGAGACTATCCATCAAGAAATTCTGAAAAGAATTAGTGAGAGTTACCTTATCAGAGATTAAAGCTATTCAGAACAGCAAATTGTTTTATAATTGGCACAAGAATAAACAGATTAGCAGAAATGAAGAGCAAGTCCAGAAATAAATCAAATACATAAGAACATTTGATATATAGCAAAGAGGCAGCAATCAGAAAAGTAAAAATGGCAGCTGGGAAGTACAAAAAAGAAGAAAGGAATTAAGTGTCTGCCACACTGCTATAAATCTCCATTCTAAGGTGCCTGTTATCACCACTATGCAGTGTCAAAGGCCTAAGAGCCTAATGACTACATAATTAAATTCAGGAATGATGTATCAGAAACCCAGGAAGAAGAAAAAAAAATGAAGAAAAGCTCAAGATACAAAGAAAAGAAAATTATTAAGTTTTAATAAAAGGACAAGGGAACCTTGGCAAAGACTTAGAGATGGGGTGTTCTACAATCGTTCATTCGTCTGTACAACCAGTATTTACTGAAAGCAAGGAATACAGAGATGTAGGTAAAGAAGTATAATGTAATATAAATGCCAGAGTAGAACTATATGAAAAAGATGCCCTTCAATTGCATCTGAGACTAAGAAAATTTCATAAATAAGGTGACATTTTAAGTGGGTATTTAGGATGGCTAACTGGTCTCAAAGAGGATAAGGGCCATGGGAATAGGGATAGAGATTGATAAAGAAAGAAATTTCCAGAAAGAGGGAAGAGATGTGCAAATGCATGGGAAAACATGCCATAGTTGGAGAAATGGGG
Organism: Smutsia gigantea; assembly: GCA_032199065.1. NCBI lineage: Eukaryota > Metazoa > Chordata > Mammalia > Pholidota > Manidae > Smutsia > Smutsia gigantea. The sequence continues at coordinate 127,102 of JAVSCE010008415.1, forward strand.
GTAGTAGCTATGTATCAGTTCTGCTAACCAGAATGTTTTGGATGCTCCTTTCCAGGCAAAAAGGCCATCTGCCTTCATACTAGATTTTTCTCTTCAGAATCAAATCCTTTCCAACAGCAGCCTAACTCCTACAGTTTGACTTCAGGACACATTCACTCCAATCAAGTTCAGTGGGGAAGAATAGGAAAAGTAACACTGCCAGACTTAAATTCTGAGCAGTTGAACCCATGAAACCTTTCTTTTCTTTCCCCCATTTTCTGTCTGACTTTTTACCAGGTACACAAATACAGGAGTTGCCCTGAAAACATCTGTCCATAGCCCTTAAGGCACTATAGGCCTACACTGTAAATCGCAAACATGATAATGTATTAAAACTTTAAAATGCTGATTTTTTTCCCCTTGAGAAATACTATTGCAAAAAAGAAATTGATTCTTAACTGATTTGTATCAATTTGGATCTAAAAGAAACAACACAGTGTCTTCTGTTTGTGGGCATAGGGTTGGAATTATTATTAAGTACCTCTATAAACTCTTAAATTTTGGAAAGGAACACATAAGAGATATGATATTAAAACTTCTTGGATAGGACTTCTGGGAAGATGGCAGTGTGAGCAGGGCGGCAGAAATCTCCTCCCAACACTATATTTAACTACGAAAACACAGCAAATACATCTATTCCTAAAAAACAGACGAGAATACACAGGAAAGCGCACAGCGTGCAGCTACACCCGAGAGGACTCGGCACACCAAGAGGCGGTCTTAAAGAGCCCAGCTGACATACGTGGCAACTATCAGTGACCAATTCTATAGCCATGAAAAGACAGAGGAATATGGTTCAGACCAAAATCAACCAGACAACCCCAGAGAGGGAGTCTGAAGGGATGGAAATGCACAGCCTCACTGAAAAAGAATTCAGAATAAAAGTCATAACCATGCTGATGGACCTACACAGAAATGTGCAAGAGCTGAGGGAGGAAATGAGGGAACTGAGGAAAGACAATGCAGAAATCAGACAAGCGATCGACGGGCTTAATAGCAGAATGGACGAGATGCGAGAGACTGTTAATGGAATAGAAAACAGAGAACAGGAGTACAGAGAAGCTGAGGCAGAGAGAGATAAAAGGATCACTAGGAATGAAAGAATATTAAGAGAACTGTGTGACCAATCCAAACGGAACAATATTCGCATTATAGGAGTACCAGAGGAAGAAGAGAGAGAAAAAAGGATAGAAAGT
>JAVSCE010008416.1:0-126768 GCA_032199065.1 Smutsia gigantea
CATACTAAAAGTATTGGTGTGTCTGGCTCATTTGGCCTCGGAAGTTGCGTGCAATTGCTCACCTCATGTCTAACCCATTACTTTTCACCTAGAAGATACACAATCCCTATTGGGCGAATACTGCCCCTATTTTAAAGGGGAGGTGGGCATTAGTTGGTGACAGAAAGTGACACAGAGTAATTTACTTATCAGCACAGGATTTTGTGATGGCTTAGGAGGAGGGGAGGGGGAATGAGGTTTAAAAATTGGGCTTCGAATTAGGAGACCTGGGCCAGAGGCTAGATGGAAGGTGATCCAGGCATGCACAAAATATTGATATTTTAACCAAATGCTAATATATATTTAAAGATGGGAAGCAAAGCCTTTTTCTAAATATTTATAGAAGGGGACTTGGTCCATGTCTGCTCTTCTGAAAATAATGGAGAAAAAATGCAGAGCCTACACCTTGGGGGCTGTTCCAGTGGGCACAAGACAGGACCAGGAGTGACTAAGGCTGAGCTCTGGCTGGGAGAGCAGCCCCTTCTTTCACCAGCACCAAGCTCCTGCATGCTGTGGCCAGCTGCCTGCCTTCCTGTCATGCCTGACGGTACCACAGCTTCCAGCAGGGAGATGACAGCAGGCGCTGATGTTTACCTTTGTTCGGTAGGATGAGCTGGTTGCCATGCACTTCCCTCCACCAGGGGCTGTGGAAAATTACTCTGGGACTCGGACATCCCACATTATGAGACAGATAACCAGCGAGAAAATATGATCTAGTGTCCTCCTCTTGACAAGCTCAAATTGAGTGATGGGTGCCATTGCTCTGCTATGGAAATGCTCACTGTACTCCAACCATTATACCAGCAGGCCGAGGCCACCCCCAACCCTGCCCGCGGGGTGCTTACAGGCAGCGGGGAGCAGAGTCACAAAGCCATGTGCATAAATGCAAAGCTGCAGCTGTGAGCTGTGATGTGCGTGGTGGGGAGAGGAAGCAAGGGGCTCTGAACGGCTCATGGAAGGAGTGGGGCATGCAGTAGAGCTGAGGGCACCTCAGCGAGTGCCCTGGGGACCTCTGAGCCTCAGCCAGGTCCAGAGGTAGGAAGGAACAGCCCAGGCTAGCCTCAGTGTCTAGAGGGTCCCGGGCTCTTTGGAGGGCCTGCAGGAAGGTCATAATTTTGAGCCTGGCGGGGTCCGAGGCCCAGAAGAAACAAGTGGCTTCCCGAGAAAGGGAAGCAAGGATCCCAGCTGCTATTACAAACCATCTCAGGCAGGGATTGCTTGTGCCCAAAGGACGCAACACCAGCACATGCTGGAGAGAAATGAATGACAGGGTAAATGATCTACTTTCCTGAGAACTCTGACAGCCAAGGGACCCACAGGGCTGTGCTCCCTTTCGGGCTGCCGGCTTCACCGAATGCTGTGTTTTCCCCTCAACTACTGGTAACAGCACAGTACAAACACCCTCCTCCCGTTTACAGAGCGAGGCCCGTGCATCAGCCCCTAGTCCTTACCCTGTTTAATCCACATGATACCTCTATGAGTCGGATAATATTATTATTGCCTCTTTAGACATAAAGAAGCTAAAACAGAGAATGCTAAGTACTGACAAAGCTGGGATTCTAGCCCACGTGGTCGTGGCTTCACAGCCTGGACTTTGAACTGCTAAGGCAGGCCGCAGTGGTCAGGTGCCAGGGCACATCTGAATCACCTGAGGGCTTGTCACAACACAGATGGGTGGGCCCCACACCCGGCCCAGAGGTTCTGAATCAATAGGACTGGAGGGAGGTCTAAGAATTTGTATTTTTCAGTAGCAGGTGACACAGACGTTGTTGGTCCAAGGATTAATAGACTCATTGTTCTAAGGAACACCAGCCTCCACATAGTGTTCTACTTTACATGTGAGACAACCGTGAAGGTCAGCCTCTTAGGTCCCCTCTTCACAGGAGCTGGTTGTTGGAAAGCTCTTACAAAGTCTCATGTTGGTTTCCAGGAATGTATCCAAACACTTTTTAAAGCCCTGTGAAACAGGTGCACTTAAAATCTCAGATATGTAGGGAAAAAAGGGCAGGGTCAAAGTCTAGTACGCATCTATAGATAAGTGAACCACAGCCCAGCCGTAAGAGAAGGGAGTCGCCATCATGTGTCGAACAGGTGCAGCCCAATTTTAATGCGGAGGCGGTCTGCGTGGCCATGCAAAGGTAACTGCATTGCCTGTCAGTCACTTCGGGACTACAATATGCTTTTGCAAGAACATGATGCAAATGCACATCTCATTTTCTTACAAAGGTAATCACGGTAGTTAAATATTTGGGTGAATGCAAGCAGGGAATGATTGCACTAGAGCAAATCCTTTACTTTTTTTAAAAAAAAAGGAAAGAAAGAAAATATAGGAGGCCCAAACTATACAATCTGTTTGTGTAATATAATATGTCCCAACCACAAATATATTCTTGAAGGAAAGGTTGTTTAAAACAGTTCTACATTACTGCCTCTTCCAACTGGAAAATAAATTTTTAATGAGTTTAAATCTAGCTGTTTTTGAGTAAATATCAGCTGGGTCCATGAACTCCTTGACACTTGTATGGAATTCTGTGTGTGTGTGTGTGTGTACACCAACATATTTTTAGGGAAAACACATTTTAAATTAGACTATCAAATGCACCTGTGACATTCCACTGTCTCCGCCACCCCCCTCCTAAAAAAAAATTTAAGAGCCACCAATTTATGGTGCTGGTCTATAAATGCATTCAAGAGAATTTTTTTTTTTAATCCAAGTGGTTACGTTTTAACACTGGATTAGAATTTGAGCAAGAATTCACATGAAAAGTTAACACAAACATACAGATGATTCTGGAAAGTATTCCAAGAATGACTGATGATTACTTTAGTTCCTAATGTTTATATTATGTTGAAATTCCTAAGCATCAGATAATACAGTCTGAGGATTAAATATTTAAAAATTGAAACAAAAAGCATGGTTGATTTATGGACAAAAAGGTAAGTACATAGAGTCCTAGAGGCTGTGGTCAAAGGCTTTTTTAGGACCTAACCTGAAAGTATTCCCAAAGGATCTATGTATGGGTTTCATTCTTGCACTGGCCAACTTAAAGTTTTCTCCGGGGATACTAATCCTATCTTTCCTCTACACAAAGTATCACAGAGTCTCCTCAACTACTTCTCAAGGTAAGTCTGAGAAGTTCTACAAAAATTTGTTATAATGAATTACCTGAATAGGTACAGAATACCGTTCTCAAAGATACCCCAGGAAACCAAGACTGAAACCCTATAGAAGATGCTGGATGCTTAACTTAGAATAATAATAATTTTAAAAATCTCCTCTGGTGTTCCATTAAAGCGCCTTGCTGTACCCCCATGCAATATGCACGGTGCACAGCAGGCACTTGGTAAGTAGCTGTTTCATAATTAATTGACTCCTTAATTAAGAACAAGAACTTGGTGAGGCCCATCTCATGGGGTTCCTTTGGGAAGGGGACTGGGATTTTGTTGCCATCTTGTAAAATCAGATTTCGTATTGAGTCTGGGGGGGGCATGTCTCCAGTTCTTCCACCTGCTGTCTCCCCTCACAAATCGCCAGTGTGCGAGTCTATTGGATGGTAATCACTCAGTGGGTAATTTCTCCCCCATGTGGGTCACAGGAAGACAGACTGGCTTCTCTATTGAAATGTAAGAACCAGGATCAAATGTAAGAACCACCAAAGACCTGGCCCACAGCTCCTTCTGAAACCATTCACTAGTTGTTATTTAATCTGTGAGCTACATATCCCATGAACTGCTGAAGTGCCTGTCTCCAAAGCCATTCCTGTACCTACAGGAAAGGAAGGTCTGTGAACTGCAGATACCTCCTGGAAAGGGGTAAGGGACGCACAGAGGGTGAGATAGATCTGCCTGGATACTCAACAAGAGCAAAAGGAGACCTCAGGAAAGAGAAGAGTATGGGCTGCCATTAAGTCAAACACTGCACTGGCCTGGACAGTCGCTAGAGCTCACTAAACACGTGTCATGTGATGGTGCTTACAAAGTTGCAACTTTATATGGTCTCCCTCTTTCATCCTCTATCAGCTGACAATCAATAGTGGGTTGGCTGGCTCAGTCTAGGGTTTTCCACTCTTTCCTAGGGTCCCTCCGTGACCCAAGCTGGGCCCTCACCACACTCCCAGCCAGAAGGAATAATTATGTATTATTGTTCCAAGAAGTTTCTAGTTAGCTGTGTGAGTAAGAAGGAAATGGGGCCTCTCCAAAGCCTGTGCTCTACTTGCTGGGAGAGGTTACAGACAATATCAGGATGTGGAGGGGATAAGGGAAAACGAGACCAGTAAAAGTCGATGGAAGAATGTAGGTCCATCCTTGGTGAATACTTCTGTCGGACTGTGTTTGTCCTGGAAGCTCTGTGGGTCACCCAAGGCTCCACAAAAGCAGCCATGGAGATTCTGTTGGACTTTCAATCTCTCGGGAAAAAAAATAGGCATAGCTTCACAGACATAGGATAAATGACATATTTTTTGTTTGCAATTTTAGTAACAAGGTATATTCATATTAGAGACTTGGTGAAGAATGGAGGTTTAATAGCCACAGGACCATGGGGGAAATAAATTCCTCCTTAATAAATGCAGCTTGAGAGGTGATGGCTTAGAAAACATGGGAGTCCCTGCACATGAGGGAGAATCACAGGATATCACCATGTGGCAACTTAGGAAATGACCGGACTTGAATGTATCCTCTATTTCTTTTCTCCTGAAAAGCCTTCTCCAAACACCCAAGCTGAGCCAGGGGCCTTTCTTGTTGCTCACACAACACCCTACCTTATCACTTATCACATTTACTGGAATCGTTCACCTCTATGGGGGAAGAAGCTCCCCCGAAGGTGCCAGTGGCCTCGGCGTTCTTTGTGCAAACTGTGTGGAAAGCTGAGAAAAGGGGTGTTGAGCTGAACTGAACTGGAGTAAAGACATTAATCAAATCTATAAATCTTCCCCCCAATGACTTTGGAGACAAGCAGTCACAGGAAATCCACCCTGTCTCCCGGACCACCTGAATTCTGATAGTGCCGCTTCCTGGAAACAGGAGTGGGTTTCCGACCTCTTTGCTATTTGCTTCCACTCATCTCAATGTGAAGGCCCTCAGTACTCCAGCCAGCGTCTGCTCTGTGTTGTAATCTGCTCTGCTCCCTTGCAAAATGAATCTCCTGCAAGCCTAAGTCAAACAAGCAGAGGAAAAGATAAACCTTCATTTAAAATGCTGGGTTCACAGTTCACATTTCACCTGGTGCCAGCGCACTCCGGGCAGTGCGTAGTACAGCAAAACACCCAGGCAGCTGGCTGAACTTCCTTCTTTGTGACCAGCCCTTTGCTCTTACAGACCATGCGGACACGCACATACACACCCCCAGCCCTTCTGCTCCACCTACTCTTCCTGTGTTACGAATTTTACTTACTACTGCATGTAGTTTCAGGATTCCAGTCATAATATTCTCAGCAAAGAGGCACAATCTCCCATGAGAACCAAATCATTGGGAATATTTCTGGAAAACCGCAATGAAATCGCATCTGAAGCGGTCACAAACACATTGTTCCACCATTTGTAAATGGTCTGTGTCTCCCAGATGAATGTGACATTAATGAGTTATGCCTGGTTATTCCCGGCAAAGAGCACGTTCATTATAAGTTAGCAAATTTCAGTTTTACGGCAGGTGTGTTATTTTGAGATGTTCACAAATTGTTCATGTGAGGATAAGCCATATAATTTTACTTCATTTTTTTCCTGTTCAATCGTGAGATACTGAGGGTACATGTACCAAAAAGCTACAATTACCATCTTCAAAGATAAGATGACGATTTTCAGATAAACTAATATGGGTATAAACATGCAATCTTGCATTTATGGCTTATGAATTTTGCTTTAGTAATTACATGAGCCTAGAGGGTAACTTGGTGGGTTTTCTTTATTTTTTTTTTCCCCCTTTGTAACACATTATGTGACCTTGGGAATAACAAATCTTTATTCCTGCATTTCTGGGTCTAGAAGATGTGCTTAGCACTGTAATGCCAGAGGTAACAATTACACTATCAGTGATTCCTTATATCCCCTGGTCAGATGCACGAGGCTTGGGACACACACATGCCTTCGTTTTGTAGGGCAAGAACTGAGGGCAAATATGTCCTTGGTTTGCTATCATCCACCATGAAAAAAAAATTTTTGTTTTGCTTGTGTTGTCCACTAGGGAACTCAGAATTGACCCAACTCTCTAACAGCAAGAAACAACAGATGCCGACTTAATTCTCTGCCTTCAGTTTCTCTCCTGGATCATCCCATCCTGTTTCATTTCTTTATATTCGTAACTTTGTCTCATTGCTTTTGTTTTTGAAACACTTAAAATGCTCTCCTTCGGAATGGGGGCGCTACGAATAAATAATGAAGAAAGTATGTTTCCCTCTGTCTCCAGTAAAACAGAGAGGTGATCTAGGCTCACTCAGGTTTTCTAAAAGACTTATAAGCAACAGGGCTATAGAAAATGCATAAAACCCGTTTCACACAGTCCAGAATGCAGCCAGATTCTTTCTACAGACCAGAAAGCCAGTCACCGACCAGGGAAGCCTCATGCCAGACTGTCGAGGGCACAGCTGACTTTTCCTTAGGGTCATACTATCGATATTTGGGGCCTGATAGCTCTCTGTGTTAGGGGGCCCGCCTGTGCACTGCAGATATTCGGCAGCGTCCCTGGCCTCCACCCACGAGATGCCGTCACACTGTCCCTCTGTCACAACCAACATCTCCCCCCGACATTCCTAATGTCACTGGGGACCACTTCTTTAGAGAACCCTATCTCCCAGACACCAGGAGTGCCAGAATGTTCTAGGAGTATCCCTTAACTGGAAGGCAGGATGGGTAGCATTTGAGGGTTGCAGCCTATCACCCAGTACCATTAGTTTCAGACATTCACCACCAGTCCTTGCCAGTCACTTGGAAATAGCAAAGTCCACGCACAGAAACCCCAAACTGGCAACGGGGAACCAATTAATCTGCATTTCCTAGCTGAGGGGAACAGAAGGCAAATGCCATTTTGGAAAATCAAAATAAAACAAGTCTTAATTCCAGTTTCTTTTGAACTATTGGATGTTTGCACTTGACTCCACAGCTAATTTTCTCTTCCCAGCCAACGGTTCATAAACCTTGGAGCGCCAGGTGTCTCTGGGGAAGGAAGCAAGCCCACCCCAGTGATCTTTTTTTTTTTTTTTAGGTTTGAAAACCTCATGTCCCTCCATGGACGGATTCAAATGTGATCCAATCTCCTTAATAACCACATGTTTGCAATCATCAGAAATATATCTTTGGCTGTAACCATTTCTCTGTTCTCCAGCATTCAGTCTCAAAGAGAATTTACATAACAACATGTGACATGTAGAATGCTTAAAGGCACCAACCATGACAGGACAAATTACACTCATTTTTCAATACTCTTTGCAAGGTGCTCCACCGCAGGGCCGCCGGGCTGCATGCTGGGACGTTCTGGTGAGGCAGTCAAGACCAGCATGCGCGCACAAACAGGAGGGGGCTGGTGCAGGGAGGCCCGCCGCGAGGCTGCCCCACTTACCCGCCGTAGGCCGGGATCGGCGGCGGGGGCGCTGCAGCCCGGAAGGTGTTGTACACGGTGCGCCCGCGGCCTCGCAGGTGCGCCCCTCGGTAGGCGGCGGCGGCGGTGGCGGCTGGATACGGGAAGCCGGGCACTGCGGGGCGAGAGGAGAGAGCAGAGCAAAGCTTTCAGAAGCACACGTGCCACGGAGGGAAACCGCCACCGGAGCCTCCCTCCTGCAGGCTGAGGCTGGGCACCTGCCCTCTTCCAGGAGTCAGGGTTCTGAAGGTGGGCGGTAGGAAGGAGGCCAGGGTCACTCCCGAGAGGAAGGGCTAGCGTAGACGGAAGTCCCTGGGCCCCAGGGCATGCGGTAAATGACAAACTGAAATGTTAAAAAGGTAGACTGCACTGTGTATGTGCAATGTGCTCCTAACACCATCTATCTATTCACATACATACATCTGTATATTGTAATATATATTTATATGTGTGTCTGAGCACACAGTATACAGATGTGTGTATGCACATATGCACACGTACCTGTGTGTACATGGGCAAGGGATTATATATATATACGTGGGTATATTGTCTACGCACACAATATAACGTGTGTATATATATGTGCATGTACATGTGTACACATGTATGATATGCTTATTTATGTGTGCGTATGTATGCACGTATGTATATAATTGCACATACATATACACAGATAGTTCAATGTGTTCATAGTTATATCTGGGGCAGAACTGTGTTAACTGTCTGTAGGTTTTCATTTATTTCCCACATTGCCTTTTACGTGCATATATTGCTTGTTAAGCATTTTAAATTGAATTCCAGGGTTCCTACATGCACGTGTAAGTGTTGTCAGTGTACAAACCCCTCATGCAGCAAGAAACAAATTGTCACCAACGTCCCATCAGCTCCCTAACCATATATAGAGCCTGTCAAACATACACCACAACCATAATCGAAAGTCTGGGAACTCAACTCATAAGAACAGTGTGTGGGCAGGGTTTTCTTCCCTGCCCTGGAGAGAAGATTCGTGGAGCAGGACAACCTGGGGAGACCTACCATCCAGGATGCCTGCAGGTCCCATCACATCAGGGCCCACAACACCTGCAGGACATCACTTGTGCCTCTGGTTCCATATCTCTGGGTCTCATGGGCTCTCACTATGCTCACCACACCCGTCCCATCCCACTAAGATGCAGGCAGTGTCACCCAAACTACACCCCGTAGAAGGAGGGGGTGATGCCCTGGGAAAGTACATTTGGGAAATTGCAGTCCCAGGAGATAAACGTTAAAGGCTCAGAAAGCTCTGTGGAGGTGGCAGTGCTTCACAATGGAGTTACTAACCAAGCACCTCCAGACTTCATTTTCCTAGGAGCTTCTCACTTTGCAGAGCCTCCAAGCTCTCAGGGGCACTGGCTGGAGGACTCAGTCATTAACGTTTCCTCTCTCCTCTTAGTCTGCAAGATCCTTGCGGCCTCCTTCCACAGCCCATTCCCGTCCATGTCTCCCTGGGTCTCCCCAGGTCAGCGGAAGCCCTGTGACTTTATCCACAGTAAGCACTGAATACCGGACACCGGACTGAATATAGGACGGCTGAAATACGTGAACAGGCAGATGAAGCTGTGGGCTGGCAGATGATTTGTCGGCAGTAAACCCCCCTTCTGCCAGTTTCTTCTCTCATCCTGCTTACCTCCCAGGAGCTTGGAGGATTTCCAGAGAGGGAGAAAGGAAATGAACCAGGGTGGGATGGGGTACCTGTCGACCGCCTCCCTCTTCTGCTCTGTCCCTCCTGAGGGTCACACAGTGTAATGCCATGCAAGGCTGGGAGGGACACTGAGCTTCTCGTGCTGTGGTTTAAGCATGAAGGCATCTGGGTAGAATGATGGCCTTACAAGGAAGGACACGCTTTACCATAGGTAGCCCAGCACACACAGAGCCCACTTTCCTAGGAGCGGTATTTTCCAGAATGCCTGACCTCACAAGGCATATTTCATATTGTGTTCAAGTTGTCTCCACCTATATCCAAACTGCCAAGAAGGGCCCTTCCCCTTTCTGCTGCACATTCAGGAAGACAAGCCTTCTACCTCATCTCTCCCCTTGGGCAGAGTATGTTTGCATGGTGGGGGCAAGGGGGCCAGAGATGAAGACAGTGAGGTTTCCTGCAGAAGCCATTCCCAAGCCAACACCACCTCCTGGGTCTGCATGAGCTGGAATATAAGCCTGGAACTGGAAATGAAGACTGACTGGCTATCTGGAATTCTCTGTGTATCCCTGAGTGGCGAGCAGCCAACCTGCTTCAGGGACTCTGCCATTTCTCTCTCACAATGCAGGTAAAATGCTAGGGTTGTAGAACAAGCCAGAATGATTTCATCTTTCTATTGGTGCCCGAGAAACCCATACAGGCTATTTTTAACCTGTTCTTTTAATTGTTAAATACAAGCCATGCAGCTGTACATAACTCTCAGCTTGCCAGCCCCCTAGCACTCGTGTTTCCTGGCTAGGGTTTCAACCAATGCCCTTGAAATTGTAGAGAGGTGTCAACCTTAATAGGGAGAGTGAGTACATCCTAATATTGTAAAAGCCCAGAAGTCATGAGAGATGAGATGTTTGCTTCAGGATGAGGAAGAAAGTGTGTGAGCTTGGCTCTAACTCTAACTTTATCTTGCCACGGTTCAAATACTAAGTTTTCAGAGGAACGCCCTGGATTTTGAAATAAAGAAAATGAAAAATTCACAGTCTGGCAGAGCAGCTGGCTGCCTGTGTGAGAAAACACGGTAATTATGCTGACCCATTCATTATCGCTGGCTACAGCGCAGAGCAAGTGAGACAAGATCCCTCTCAGCGACAAGCGGGCTTTACAATAATTCTTCGAGGATTTAGATGTTGAGATATCACATGAAACAGAAGCTCAGCAGTAGGGCAAGGTGGGCGCAAGGTGCTAAGTGTACAGCCAGGATTTCATTTCGTTACAGGGTGGAAATGTCCTGGGGGGGAGGAAGGCTAAGGTATTTACAGGTCTTAACACAAGTCTGTGTGGGCTCTTCCAATGAGGACACGTTAGAGGGACTCCTATTTTGTCAAAGGAACACAGAAGGACTCCATATCAGCTCCTGGTTTGGATATCACTCTCCTGGGAGGCCAAGTACCCTTAGGCAAACGAAGGGGTTCTATAGTTCATGCTTTGGACCAGAGGCTTCCTGGAGAAAGGATGTGTGTCTCAGATGTGGTTTGCTCAGTTCTCTCTTTCTTATGGCCACTCTGGAGCAGGCCAAGGTCTCCAGTGAGTCCTCGCGATTCATGGACTTTGTTGCCTCTCTTCTTTCTTCCTTCCAGGCTCCTCTGCCTGCCTCTCCCCCTCCCTCTCTCTCTCTCTCTCTTCCTCTCTCCTGCCCTTCCTTCCTTCCTTCCTTCCTTCCTTTCTTCTTTTACTTATTTTCTAATCTCCTTCTGAAGAAGGCTGCCATGGGCCTCCCCTGATGTGCTAGCCACCAGGCAGCTCAAACACAGAAATGAACAAGGAGCCTCCCTATTGCTAGAATGCAAGCTCCACAAGGCAGTGAACTCCGTCTGCTGGTTGCTTCACAAGACTGTCCAACACCATGCAGGTGTCTGATACCCAACACTGTGCCCTGATGCCCTTTGGTGTTTAACCAATGGTAGTCCTTCCTGGGAGAGTAGAGACCCTGCCTCTGCACCTTCCACCTCCCATAACACTGTTTTCTATTCGAAGTGGCCTGCCCAGGATTTGCAGATAAACAGTAGGCAAAAGATACAACTGGATCCCAGTCATGACCCCTGTAGAATTAATTTCTATAGGAAGAGGGACCAGACTTGGAATATATGTGATTCTGATTAAAAAGGAGATGGCTTGGATACACGTATCACACTGGACTTATTGCAAACCCTCAATTCAGTAAAATCCACTTTTATGGCTCCATAATGTTGGGATTTGAAGATTGGTTTCTTGTTCTGGGAAAAAGCAGGACTCAGACTTTCCCTCAGACAGTTGAAACTGATTAAAAGGGATTTAGTACTGTTCCTCCCTGCAGATGGCCCCAGAAAATGCTCTCTGGTAACCCAGCAAGTCTGAGTCTCTGAATACAATCAATGTGTACAAGGAACAATGGAAAATAATCATCTTTAAAATCCTTAACTCATCTGATTTGTAGTCCTTTTGTGTTTCTTTCCACATTCAGTAGAGGATTTTTCCCCTCATGGATGGTTTAGAACCGCTTGGCTTTCTTCCCTTGCCACTAAGACAGATGGTCCATTTCAAGGGCAAAAAAACCACAACTATCTGTCAAGCTTCCTTCAGACTCAATGTGGGATGGAAGGAACTGATTTTGTTTGTTTACTTGCCTACCAGGTACATCGGCTTGTAGATTGTGGAACATGGTTACATGCATATTAGAAGCAATTACATGGACACATGATTCAGATACAGATTAAATAAAACCAAAATGGCTTTAGCTTTGAATCCTACAGAAGAAGACATCTTAAGGATGAACTTACTTTGTGGGATGACAATTTTTGTTAAGTCAAAGTTTTCATGTTATCTATCAATACCCCAGTTCCAGAGTTTGGATCTAGTAAGTGGGCAATAAATATTTTTAAAAATCCAATGTGAAATGCCAAATGGGGACTCACAATGTCCTCTCCATTTCTGGAATGGAGTAAATCAGCGTTAATATAAAGTCATAAACCTGCCACCCTGTCCAATATTTGTGAATGCCTCTTTGTTCATTAAAGAATAATGTTAGAAAGGAGAGACACTAAATTATAGGCATTTCTGAACTCCAACACTGGAGGTTGTGTTTTTCCTAGTTGAATTTCAAGTTAATAAACATGTAAACAGACCATCACAGGGAAACAGTAGCAAGTCTTCAGGTTGCCTTGTAGCTACAGTATAAATCCTTAGTTCTTGGCATGAAGGAGACAAGGGAGGTTAAAAAAATAGGTTCATTATGCTGGAAAGGTTTCCTCTTAAACCTTTTCCAGCATGAATCAAAGTGAAAAATCTGGTATCACTGCGACAAAAATTGGATTTAGCTCATAAGCTAAAAATGAGTTGCTCTCAAGTAAAACAGGGCAAGAGCTTTTGGAGCAAATACCAATTGCACCTCTGGTTGACACAACACTCCCATCCACCCACTCCCAACCTTCAGCTAGATTTATACCCATAGCATATTTGGGGGGAGGATAGCAGAGTAACCATCTCAGTTCTTGGCAATGAGGAATTCTATGCCATGGGACTCAATGAAATGGAAACTTCAGGGATGTAACAACAGGCATGCTGCGATGTGCTCGAGGATCAAGGCACATGAACATTTTTAAACGAAGGATGTGTGGGTGTATCAACCAACCAAATGGGTCATTTACCAAAGTGTCAAGTGCTTCCTGTCTCTCCGCAAAGACAAAGCCCCCACTTCCCACCTTCCTTGAGCTCTGCATTTGGTGTATTTACAGTGATGCAAGCGTGTTATCGCTCGTCTTTTTTACGAAAATGATGCTTACCTTCGAAATAAACACAAATGAGATCATCTTGCCAGCTCGGAAATCCCAAAAGAAGAAACACAAAACCAGTGGAAAATACTTGAGGGTTATAAACCGCATATTAAAGTTTTAGAGCTCTGGGAGAGATGGAAGAGTAGCAGATGCAAAAACCGACAGGGGGGCAGATTCTGCATCAAAGCCATAAAAATATACAACCGCTTTAATGGGCAATTATTCTTTGCATTTGTGTGCTGGTTTGAATTTGCATGAGGTTGCCAGATGCCCTGGAAAAGGTGTGCCATCAGAATGGGTGAGAGGCTCTCTCTTTGTCCCTCTCTTCTTCTCCTTGTGCTCCGTTATGCCACCTTCCCCACCGCCCCCACCTTTTGAATGTTTTAAGGTTCAGAGATGCTCACAATAACTTGGGGTTGAATTGTTCTGTGGGTAATTTATGGAGTACTTTGAACAGTAGGTTCATGGATCTGAAGGATACCCCTTGGGGGAACTCCCGTTCCATGAGCCGAACCGTAAATTAAGAAGAGGTATAATAGGTAACATTCTGAGGTGGAATCAACAGCCAGCTACAGCTCAATTTCAGAGGCAGAGCATCGTGTGATAAACACGCCAGTGATGAGTCCAAAAAACAGATTATGTTTTCCTAAATGGGAAAAATGTGTGCTTGGTTTTTCAAAATGCATCTCAAATAAAGCTACATCAAAATTGCTTTAGAACAGAACTTGTACACAGCTAGGTCACTATCTTTAAATGACATTAAGTGGGAAATTTAGTATGAGGGAGCATATTTAGTTCTAGGTCAAAACAAAAATGAAAAGGCTTTCAATTTTGTTAAAATTCAGTAATTTCAAGGTTTGGGGAAGAAAGCGTTAGGGGTTGGGAGGGGGGCATTGCATCCATTCAGTCATTTACGAAAAGACCAAAAGGGCCACTCAATTTGTTGAAAATCTCTGGTTCTCAGATTCACATATATTTGTCCCAGAAACGCACATGGGGATCGACTCTCATTTCATTTAAAAATGCATGTTGATATTAAATACTGATGTTTATAAGCGCATGAATCTACATTTTGGACAAACAGTTCCTACTAGGACATCCTTGTTTGAGATGCATTGAATAGGAAAACAAAAATTTCTAATTAATGTACAAATCTAATCACCATTCTCCACATGGAAGAGTAATTTTTCACTGTTCATTTGCTCGGTTTAATCTCAAAACTGACATAACAGAAACACAATGTCCTATAAATCTCTGCTCATTTGTTTCTTTAATATTCATATTCCATTGAACTACAGCTGCTTGTTCTGCAGTCTATTACAACTTGCAAGAGTGTCGATAAAAATATTATGAAAGGCAAGATGTGTTTCTTCCTGGCTGTGCATGCCATTTATTTGGGGAAGAGACGATAAATGGCTCGTGGATTGTCCCCCCAGCCTGCCGCTCGGTGGGTGATTAGTGATTAATTACCTGGCAGCAAATTGACATGGCACAAGGAAATTGACACAGCTCTGATTAATTAACTTTTTATGGGCGGTAGTTACTCACAAAAGATTGCGCACCATAATTGAATCTCTTTGCATAACATTGTGGTACAAAGTTTTCATCAAATCCAAATTAGCCAGAAGTTTGTAGGCTGTTACAGGGCTGATTAGGATGTGTGGAAGGAACTGGCAAGAACTTCAACTTGGAGGCAAATGCGTATTTTTGAAGGGAAAAGAAGATGGTGATATTTGTACTGGCTGGATTGCTCAAGCCAGATCTGTTGACCTAAATCTTTCCCATATGAGACTAAAATGCTTCATTTTCCTCCAAATGCCACCACGGCCACTATCATTCCACTCCTGCTTCCCCCCCATCCCCTTTACTTATCAGTCTCTTACCCCCTCATCTGATTATTTCATCTTCATTATATATCTCCCCATTGGGATACCCTAAGGAGTTTATTTTGGCCAATACTGTGTCTACAGCATCTAGGGGGTCACAGGGCCCCAGGCAACCACTGAAATGTTATTGATTATATGGCCATATGAACACAGAATGCCATAGTTGTTCAGCTACAGAGGAAAAATGGGTGACAGCCCTTGCCTGTAAGAATTGTTAAGATGCTACTTATGAAAGATGCATATTCTAAGAGAATGTCTGTTTTAGGAAGGACATTAGTGAAGACATATTTCTGGAACTCACTTGACCAAAGTCCAGACAGTGGGGGCTGGAATAAGTCAAGAAAGATGTGATTACAGTTGGCAAAATCCCAAGCTCCTGCGCTGCATGACTGCATGATACAACTGCTACTATTTACTAACACTTGCTAATCACCAGACCCCCCCGATTAACTCACTAAGTCTTCACAAAACCATATTATCTTCACGTTCCTGGGGAGGAAAGGGAGATACAGAGCAGTCCAGAAACTTGCCCAGGGATCCAAACCCAGGAAGCTTGTCATCTTACCAAGCAGCCACAAGACATCTGAGACGAGGGCATCCCCACATCAGCTTCGGGCTAAGATTTTCTACGTCTACTCTCTCTGGGCACCTTACAGGCTGTCAATTTTTACTTCCCTCCTATTGCCTGTATAAGCTGCTACACCATCTCCCTCCATCCACGCATCCAAGAGAACCAATCCCACTTCATCATGGACTGATAATTTGCAGGGGAATCTGTTGGCAAGCCTTCCTGAGACCTCAGTATGCTCCTTGTTGGGGACAGGGGGCAGGAGGAGGGGGAGGGCAGGTGCAACTTCTTCCATTCCGTATTTATGTTCTGAGATTTCAAGACACCTGGAAGGGCTTTGCTCCTTTTCTACTAATTGGATACGGGCCATGGGGATCACTACTGATTTATGTTCCTGATAAGAGTCCAAGGCAAGCTGTTTCCCTTCTCCACTGGGGTTCATCTCCACATCTGGACGTGAGCCAGGGGCGTCTTATACAATCCAAAAATGTTGGGGAAATGAACTCTCCCAGTGATGAGGACCTGGCAGTGGTCGTGTAACGTTATACACACAAACCTAATTACTGTCAAAATGAGCTCCTTCTGACTAAATTCATCTAGAAATTGTCTCCAAGTTTTGGAAGACTGGTATAAAGAACTTCCATAGTATTTGGGGGTGTTGCGCTTTCTTTCTGTATATAATCAGTTTGTAACTACTGTTATCAGATATCACTTGACCCACAACTTGGTTAAGAAGAACCCTTAGAAAGAAAAGAGTCATCTAAGGAAAAAAGAAATAAAGGAAACTAAACACAGTGAACACACAGGGTTGTCCTATGAGCAGTGAGTCTGGTGTTCCCAAAGCAGAATATTTAACACAATCAAAAATCCACAGCAAAACCCACCCACGAGGCTCACACACGTGAATATTCCTGCATCGTCAGGTCTTGACGACTTTGAATGAGGACAGCAGCTTTGGTTTTTAACTAATTACCACGTTATTCCTGCTTACCTCCCGAAGTTAGCTGTTGTCTCTTTCCTCCCAGGTTACAAATGGTTGGATTAATCCAACAGACATGTGGCAAATGACACACGGCTGCTAACGTGCAGTGATAGGCTTTTACTGTGCAGAAGATAGATTTGTGATCTTTCTACTCACAGGTATCGACAATACCCCCCTGGGCAGGATTTTTTGTAACATTTCATTCAGCAAAAGGAGAATGCATCTCCATCTCGGAGTGTTTAACTTGGCAGGACAGCAGACGGTATTTGCAAAGGTGCTTTCTGTCGTTGGAAGGAATGCTGGAGACAAACAAAAAGCCTTGAGATGCTGAGATCTATTTTAATTTGGATGGAGTGATTTGCCATCATCTAGTCGTTTGACAAAACCTGTACTGGTGTCAATTTAGCTCTTTATCAGGCAGCCGTGGAAAAAGGCAAATAATTTATATAAAAAATTACTTTATCGAGTGCATATACACGGTAAAGCTTCAATTGTTAAATCATTCATGATCTAGCTAACAGCTGGCTGAGACAGCAAGCTTGGTGAATCGCCTCTCCAGGTAGGAAATAGGGCAAGTGAGATAAATTAGCTTCCTTATGCTGGGCTGAATTTCCCATGGTTCTCTAGGGCTGCTGCGGCTCTTGAACAGGAGGCCCTCCGATGGGGGCTGGCGGCAGATCCCAGGAGGTGAACGTGATGCAAAAACGCACCATTCGTTTCGCTTTCAGCCATCACTGGGCGTGTGGCTGGTCAGCCTGGGCTGAGGCCATCCGATCTTTAGGGTCAGTTTCCAGACTGGGGAGATTGAGTCCTGATCCTTTGAGCCACACCCCAAGCAAACCTGAGGACAGGTGCCACCTGGACCTAGAGATCACCTGCCTGATATCTGAGCTGAGCCCCTGCAAAACCTCCCATCTATAAAAGACCATTCAGAAATGGTCCAGTTTTCCAGTCACAAGGCTAAACAAAAGCTTCCAAACCAGCTGCTTTGGTGAACGTTCAAAAGGTCCTGGAGAAGATGGCTTCTAAGAAAGAAAGGGAAAACACAGCCCTTTGTGGGAGAAGCTGCAATGCCTCCAGCAGCTGGAAAGGCTCTTTACACAAGGACTGGATTTAATGCCCACAGGTGGGTAGGTATTCTGTGCCATGTGTCTGTTTATGGCACAGAGACGGGGCCAGGGCCAAAGAGCTTGGGTACCACGGTAGCTTAGACCCAGCTCTGCCTAAATCCAGCTCTTCTCACCAAACATGGTGCTCATGGAGAAATTGGTAAAACCAGTGCTGGGAGCTCAGATTGCCAGCAAAAAAAAAAAAAAAAAAAATGGATCTTTGGGAAATGTTTCTTAGATCCCTGTAGCAATGTCAAAGACTGTGGATGATGTAAACCTTGGGCAGGTGTAACCACAGAAGTGGTTCCTTTATGTTTGCTGGTTTGCTTTTACATAAAAAAGCAATTAGGCACCAAGAGCCTACATCGCATGCAAACAAAACTCAAGGAAATAGATCTAAAATATGCAGTGTTATTTGGTCCTGAAAATTGCATTTTGTTAACAACCCCCCCCCCACTCCCCCCCACCGCCCAGTTCTTCAGTAGCAATAAAATACCTTTTGGCATGACAGTACTTTTACATAAATGAAAACATGATTTAAGAAAATGGTGTTTTTGGAGTCCTTAGTGAAGCAAGTGTTTCAATTATCATGTTTAAATGAACTCTGCCAGGCTCTTTTGCCCTCAACAGGAAGCAAGCTCGGCTTCCTTTCATGTATCGCGGCACTGCGCAAGGAGATTTGCTTTTGAAGAGAAATAAGGTGAGGGGAGGAGGGGGCCACCTCTGTGCAAGAAGCCCCAGGAAGCCCCACCCCTTGCAGGAATCACAGGGGCGCCATCCAGGGCTCTTACTCCGCTCCTAAGCTGCTCTCACTCCAGCTCTGCACACTGTGAGAGGGCTTGGCTCAAGTTCCAGAGCCAGGTCCCCAGGAACGCACACCTACTCCGTTGCATCAGGCTGCCTCTATAAATGCTAAAAACAGGAACTTAGGTTTGGCCCCTGCAAATTTCATGTTCAGAGCTCTGAATTCAGAATAGCTTTTTTTTTCCCTCAATCCACATTAGAGAGAATGAGAATGCAAATGAAGTGCAGATGAGTGCTTAAGAAAATAATTTCTTAAAATAAGTTTCTCCACTCTTGGAAGGATTTCTCTCACCTCTGCTGAAGGCCAGTGGAAGGCGGGCATGGTGGAGGATTTCAAGGTGGGATCTGCACCAGTCTGAGGAGCCTCTTAGCAAACATGAGCATTAAAAATATACTTTCTGTCAATGCAATCACAGGATTTGGGGTTTCCAGGGAATTCCCCCAGAGCCACTGCCTTGCTACCTTTCAGAAGCATCTCATCTCGGCCTTGTTCTCTGGCTGTGTGAACACTGGAATCCCAGGGCAACATAGTTTATTGTTTTAATATCTGTCTGACACAAAGAAAACTATCCTCCAGTGGCTCCTTATCTGTCACATGTATTTCTGTGGAAGAAATATCAGGACAAATAAGATGTTTGGGGGCATACCAAGAGATGGTGACTTTTGCAATCGGCAGCCTTTTGCAGAAGCGAGACCCCCATCTGGAAAAGACAAAAGCTATCATTTTGCATTGAGATTAATAACCAAAGTGCCGGGAGAACCAAACAGTGGCCACCTGGCATGTGGCTTCCTCGCAAGATTCTCCCCTGTAAGCAACTGAGGCTGTTCCCCTAGTGTTATCTTCTTTCCCCCTGAACTTGGTATTTAAAAACAAAAGGTCAAAATAGTTAACAACAGAGTGGTCTGTGACTGTGAGTCAGTTAAAGTAAGCACAGACCCTGGACAAAATCCTGACCCAGTTGTGGGGGTGGCAATGGGAAATACAACTGCACCTCTTCTGAGAACTGATGCCGAGGCGGAGTAACTAAGTTCACATGGGAGCTACTGAAAACCTCTTAAAAATCACCCGTTCATAAACCAGAGATGTGCTGAGCCATGGGAAAGCAGGGCAGAGGAAGCAAAGCAAAGAGGTGGTACTTGAGTGATGGACAGAAGATGATCCCAGGGTTCAGCCATCAGTGTGGTAGCTGGACAGCTGTGGCCAGCAGGGGACAATCACCATTCATTAAATCAGGCCTGGGCTATGATGGAGGCAATGGGGGAGCACGGTACACAGTAGGTGCCTCAGAATCTCTCCATCTGTGGGTTCAATGAGGGAATCCAGGTTTTAGTAGCCAAGTGTACCTATTTGTAGTGCTGAGTGGTGGTGGAAGCAGTGATATTGAGCTCGCCTACCAAGAAGCCTTCAAAAGAGTGCTATTGGTGGGTCAGTCTGTTGTGGGGGACGGCCTCCCAAATATCCCTGTGACCGATGTGTTTGCAAATCTGGGATTCAGCACTATGTATCTATGTCTGTGATCTATCCTGCCCACAAGAATGTAGGCACCCCAGAAGCTGATATGTGGGATGTCTTGTTCCTGGAGTATTTGCAGTGCATAGAATGATGACTGGAATGCAGAAAGCTTCATAAAGAATGGTTGAATGAAGTAATGATTTTCACCTTCCTCGCCATCAAAGGACTGATAAAATGAGTAAAGAATGGAGAGAATTATTTCAGAGATGATGACTGAGGGAACATGGATATGTTGTCACCATAATGCTGAGCCATTGACAGGAAGGGCAAGGTAGAGGTTCCTGATTAGAGAGGTCCAATCCAGAGGACTTCTTAGACCAGCACTGTTGGGAGTATGTGGAGGGCCAGGCAGAGGATGAGGGGTGCTGGGTAAGTTAACAGAGGATGAGGGGTCCTGGCTAAGTTAACAGAAGCCCAGGTAGAGGATGAGGGGTGCTGGGTAAAGTTAACAGAAGCCCAGGCAGAGGATGAGGGGTGCTGGGTAAGTTAACAGAAGCCCAGGCAGAGGATGAGGGGTCCTGGGTAAGTTAACAGAGTCTCACCATTTATCCCAGGGAAACAAGGGCAGGTCTGGGAGAAAGCCAACAACACCAAAATAAATGCCTCCAAGTTCAAATTTGTTTGTTATTTATTGTGAGAGTAAAAGTCAATGCATTATATCTAGCCTGAATTTATGTTTATCTCTCACTTTAATATGTACCAAGAAAAGGGTATCCTCTGTAGCACCTACCTTACCTTATTTGCACTAAAACGCGATCAAGTGGTACAAAATGCAAAAGGTACAGGAGGGTGCTCACTGAAAAGAAGTCTCCTTTATATTTCCACCCCCAGGTAGCCAGCACTCCTGTGTCCTGCCCTTTCAGAAGAGATGATGGCCTGACCATGGCCCTCAGGCCGGATGGGGCTCAAAGGCAGTTTTTGTAAATACAGTGTCTTGGAAGTATAGCCATACCTATTTGTTTCTGTATCTATCGTACTTTCAAGCAGTAAGGACAGAGTAATCGCAACAGACACCAGATGGCCCATAGGCCGGAAATATTTACTCTCTGGCCTTTTAAAGAATGATTTGCCAGACAGATCAGACAGGGAAGCATTGCCTCTCCAGAAATCTTGGGATGGGAAGGTGAAAGCACAGCCTTGGACTGAACGCGGAGACTGCACACCTGCTTAGAGGTTCCCCCTGACCACTCCCGGCTCAGCTGCCTCCAGGAGCCGGGCACGGGGCTGTTAATAAAAATTTAGAGACTGGTGAACACAGAAGGCTTAGAGTTTGGTTAGACAGGCTTCAGAGTTGGTCTAGTTGGATCATTCTGGACGAATTCCTGAATCCCCCTTCTCCTAAATTTTCTCATGTGAAAAGGGGGCATAATAATCGTAACTATTTCACAGTTTTCTTTAGAGGATTAAATGAGACAGTGTATGGGAAGGGCTTAACAGAAGGTCTGACATACAGTAAAAGTCAATAACTATAGTTAACTACTTTTTTATTATTTCAGGGCTAGAACTAGGTCAGACCAGTCAGACTCTTGTCTTGGGTGCAAAATTTAAGAGGGAAGGGCACCCAAAAACCCAGTAATCAGGATCAATCATATCTTCATGCTATTTTGAAAGATAAAATTATTTAAAAGTCCATGATGAACAGACTCTCAAAATTTAAATAAAGAGCTGCTGTGTTGAGCCAATTGGATCCTAAGGCAAAGGAAAATTAATAATATTTGTCTTCATGGAAAATTTTGATAGTTTATTTATCCCGCATTTTTCCCCATTAATTTCAATTAAAGAAATATCCCATTAATATATGGTTTACCTTGATTACTGAGGTTTTTGGTAACTCTTTAAATTTTGTCTGAGATGAGTCCCTTGCCCCACCATTGTCCCAAAACTGATTATTGTTCTTTTAAAAAATTCCTCCAGAAAATATTAGAAAAAGCCTTCTCTAGGGCCACCATGAAGCTCTGCCTTACTGGAAAGAGAGGGAGAAAGAAGACAAGGTTCTTTAACCAATGTATCATTAACACAATGACCTGTACGCACACTTTCTATTAACTGAACCCAGTGTACTGACATTTTCTGTCTTGGGCAGAAGAAAAAGGAAGCCGTAAATTAATTTAGGCCGTTACTTTAATTACAGAAACCAGTGGAAGTTCTATCAATTACCTAAAAGGAGAACAGCGCAGGCCTGATTTATGTATGTTTCTGCCACTTAAATCATTGTTTTATGAATTCTACACAATTACTTCCATAAAATCTGCAATCAATTTATCAATTAAAACTATGCCACCACCACTTGCCCTTGAATTTCACAAAAGTGAATAAATGAGGAGATGATTTTCATGTGGATAACCCTCGGGTTCCTAAGCATTTGCCTGCAACATCCAATTTGTTCCCTTTTTTCCTGTTGTCAAGGGGTGACCAATTCAGAGGGAAATTAATGGTCATCTCCCTCTTCCTTTAGGATTTGTCCTCACAGAGAAGAGAGGTTCATCTGTGGCTTCCCTGTAACTGTGTGAAAATACACTTTGTTTGCAAGGAAAAGCATATGGAACCAGCCAGAAATTTCTGCTGGAAAATTCTTTTTGAGTCCTTGACAAATAAAACTGGTACCCTTGTGTCAAGGTCCTGGCTTGGACTGAACTGTGTCCCCCTCAAATTCCTAACCCCCATTGAGATGGTATTTAGAGATGGGGCCTTTGGGAGTTAATGAGGTCCTATAAGGTATTGGTGTCCCACAAGAAGACATACCCCAGGGCTTGTTCTCTCTGCCAGGCGAGAACACAACAGGTGACCATCTATGAGCAAGGAAGAGAGCCCTCATCAGAAAACCAACTATGATGGCACCCTGATCTCAGACTTCCAGTCTCCAAAACTGTAAGAAAATATATCTCTATTGAGAGCCAGCCAGTCGAGCGTGTGTTGTCATGGTAGCCCAAGAAGACTTAATACAGTGCTAAATAAAAACTTGATCCTGATGAAGATTTTGGAATCTGAAATGTCTAAAGCTGGTAACAAAAGAAAAGACAGAAAGATTTGTCTATACCATTAAGGAATGTACAGTGGGATATAAACAAAATCAAGTGGCCAAAGTCAGAAATATGTTTGTAACATCTATTGCTACTCACAGGTTAGTCTCCCTAATGAATCAGTCATCTCACGATGGGAATAAAAAATTAAAAATTAAATGAGAAAAGCTCAGAAGGGAAAGGGGCAGATGTGTATGAGAAATCCACAAGAGGTAACGTCCAAATGACAGCATCACGATGGGTGATGCTCTCTACTAGGAGGGAGTCAAATGCAAGCGAGAGCAAGGTGGCCTAATGGTTCTCACCCACCTGATCTTCAACATCAAATGGAGCAGAACACATGGGTTCTGGCAAGAATGTTGGGATGGAACCAGCACACCCAGCCTTGGGAAGCTAGATGTGGGCTTTGAAGCACTGGTAAGTCAGGGTATAGTAGAGATGTTTGCTGCAGCCTCTATGGAAAGTACATAAAAAGGAGTAGCCTGAATGTGGATAGAGAAGGATGAATAAACTGTGGACCATGCACAGCATGGAACAGCACAGAATTACCTAAAAGGCTCAATGGCAGATAGTCACAAGGCGCTACTGAGTGAGACAAACTATGATTAATATGTGTAATGTGTACATCAGATGTATGTGTATAAAATCAACCTACTAACACCCCCCATTTCAGGTGTGTATGTCCTTCTTTGCATTATTGCGGAGAAAACATGGAATACTTACCAGTGATCCATACTACTTTAAAGGTGTGTCTTTGGATAAAGTGAGGATATTATTACCATGTTATTCCATACATGTGGGTATGTGTTTGTGTGTTTACTTGCATGCTTCTCTGATTACAGTGAGCATGTGTTACTTTCGTAATTTACAATCTATTTGTAAGATTGCAAAGAAAACAAAATAAAGCTGGTAACATTGACCAGCTTCTGGAAATCTCTATGCCATGTGGAAGTCAGCATCAGTGATAGCCGGTTTGCTAATCCAAATAGAAGTGGACATTCCCATTCATGGGACCAATGACTTACCTCTGGGTATTTCGACTCATAAAAATGGAGGTAATGTTTTAATTTGGAAGAAAGGTGATAGGTTCTTTACTTTCCTTTTTCTGCCTGGAGGCGTTTTTGATCTTAAGCATTCACTACATATGCAACCAGTGCTAACACTAACAAAGCTGGTGCCTTTCCCCCAGAAGGGAGGGGCCTCCAGACCACTGGCCCTAAAATTGGGTGGGCAGTGAGCAGACCCACCAACCATGCCCCCACTTTCATTAAACCTCTCTGTTAGGAGGCTGTGTTGTTTGCTATTCGAAGCAAACACAGTGTTCATGTATTCATTAACATTATTTAAAAATTAATAAAATATTTTATTTGATTAATTTAGTTGACTAGAAGTTAATATTGTCAAGACAAAAAATACTAATATTAAATGTTTTCCATCTGGTACAGGGTGATCTTGCCCAATTCTCTGGAGTTTTGCTCTGACTTCATTTACGTTTAATAGAAAGTAGGCCAATTTTACACTCTGGATGAGAGTGGTTTATTAGGATATGCAAGAGGATGCATAATGTCCTTAGACACAACTTGGACTAGGCTTTCACACCAGGACAAAGTTCTGGGATGGGGAGAAAAAGCTGGAGTCAGCTTGGGTGTGGTGGGAGAATCTATAGGATTAGGTTTGTACTGACATAGGGCCCTGAGTGAAGTCTTTCCATTAATGCTTCCAATTATGCAAAAATGCATCTTAAAAACCAGATCACTTCACTAGGAATTATTTCATTACACACTAATTCAGCAGGAGTCCTTTAAAAACCATCTCCCCTACTGCATTTAAGGGTGTTATTTACAGATGATTAGCTATTTGGCTAGGCAGAGGAGCAATTTAAGTCTAAAACATCCAAGGCCAGTTAAAGGTGCATGAAAAAAAACAAACAAACTCAGGAGTAATCACAGAAGTCAGTAAACACATAGGGTCTAATGTACAAAAGTGTAATGTACCCATGCCTTTCTTCAGGAGCATGACTGTTACTAAAAAATGAGAAACACACACATTTTCAAGTTAAAAAAAAAACAAGTGCATCCTACAAGCTTGCTTGGGATTAAGGCAACCTCAGCTTTTGGGAAGAAGGCTTGGTACTTGAAGGAGAAGAGGCCACGCCATTCAGACTTCAAAGACAAGATCTGTGGCTCTCGGCCACATGTATGTCAGACCTGGAAAGTGGAAAAGAATCTCAGAGGTGCATGTGTCCTCTGTGTGTGTGAAAATAGGGTGTGATTTTGTACTAGAACAGACACCTTAGCCTGGAAGAGAAAACCTAAGTGAATGTATGTTACAGGGAAGCTGGCTACCTGCAAACAGTCCACCCCCTAAAGGCACGGCTGACTTTGGAAACCCAAACAGCGAGGGAGCCTGAACAATGTCCCGGGAGGAGTGGATGACTTTACAATCAGCAACCACTGCCTCAGGATGGCAGTCACCTGACATCCAGCTGGCGATCCTAGTGGACCAGAGGTCTCCAGGTTGGTTACCCTTACAAAATACTGAGTCTGTCCATCTGCATTTATTGCCTAAAAGATTGATTAAGGGAAGGTTCTCACTGTAAAAAATAAAAATAAAAAACCCAGTTTTTGTCCTGTTTTGTTATAGGGTAGAGGATTAGCTATTTATTAATTTTTTAAAACTGCTGTATACAAGGGCATCTATTTTCTTTAATATTTTTGAAAAATTGCTATTAACCTAAGTACCCAACAATAGAGGGGTGTATAAATTAAACTATAATATCATTAAACAATAGACTATTATGAGGCCATTAACATATTTTCATAGAATGCACATGACATGATAATAAGTGAAAACAGGATGAAAAATGTGTAGGTAATATGACTGATTATGCAATTTAAAACTGGTGGGTGTTGGGCACACATTATACAGTTTTTATAATTATTATAAATTTTTACTTTTAAACTCAGGGGGAAAAGTATGCATAATTATAAACAGTGAGTTGATACTGCCATTTTGTATTTTCAATAATCAAACAGACCCTTTATATCAGAGGTCAGCATATTTTTTTTCTGTAAAGAGCCAGAATATCAGTATTTTAGGCTTTTGGGGCCACTGCTGTCTTTGTCACATATAATTTTTGTTTTATTTTTACAATCCCTTGAAAAATCTAAAACCCATTCTTAACTCATAAGACTTACAAAAAGCAGGCCTTGGGCTGGATTTGGCCCTTGGTGCGTTGCGTGCTGACCCTTGCTTCATATGATTTTTTTCCTGCGGTGTGTTTCACCTATTTTAACGTGGAGAATTTGTGACATATCTCCATGTTTGACATTTATGACATACACTTTCCCCAAGTTGCTTTAGAACAACTATACCAATTCAAATGAGCCCTCTTTGGAAGTTAATTTGTTATATTCTCTTCTGTGAAGAAAAATAAAATATAAATATAGCATATACTTTTAGAGCACCACCCTTTCCAATATGGTAACCGTTAGCCCCATGTGACTAATCAGAGTAACATTCATCAAAATTAAGTTAAATTAAAAAGTCAGTGCCTCGGTCCCATAGACTGAACCCCACAGATAGAGAACATTTCATCCCACAGTTCATAGAACATTTCATCCCACAGTTCTATAGGGCAGCATGCTAAAGAAAAACAACACAATCTCTGGAACTCAACCCTAAGGTGTTTTGGACCACCCACTCTCCTTCAGAAAATAATATTTACAGAGAAGAAGGAGAGGCAGGTACAAAGATCCTGAGATTTAGATTCAAATGGAGCCAGAAAAGTAGTCAAATATTGAATAATTGCAAAGGTTCGAAAAACGAATCTACCATATCCTAGCTGTGTGATCCTGGGTGAATCACTTCACCTCTCTGTGCCCTCCATTTCCTCAGCTGCAATGCAAACATTGTAATACCTACCTGGTGCAGATTTTGAGCATTAAGTAAGGTTGAGCATGTGAAATGTGTAGTAGCATTCTAAATCTAGGAAATATGCCCATGCACTTATGCCGGATGAGATAACTTTCATAGATTCAGAAAGAACCACTTCTTGCCAGAAAGGTTGGCTTTTGGATTCTCAAGGACACAGAAAAATACCTGGCATTTAATGAATGCCCTCAGTGCTGTTGAAGGTGATACTCTGGTGGGGAGAAGTAACTGGCTGCCCATGTGACCTGACACTTTCTGGGACCCTCAAGTGTCTCAGGGCCATTAAGGATGTGGCTTCCTGGGACTCCTTCTAATCTTAGCTCTCACGGAGAAGAGCCTGGTTTGTCTCAGCCTTTGGGACTGAGATGCTTGCTCTTGGCACTAAAGGAGGGTTCTCTTCTGCCTCTCGTCCTCTCAACTATCATGGGCCTCTGCCTCTGCTCTCCACCGCCCGCTGCTCTAGCTGGTCAGAAAAACCCACCTCCCTCTGGCCCCACACTCACTTTTGAGCACCCATCCCAAAGGGGACCCGTTTGGCAGCTATGGGGGTTTCATAGCTGCACTGATACTGTATGCAATAAACGATAAGGTCTTGGCCGTGGCTGGGGGACTTTTTGATGAGCCGCAGGCCAGCTGGGGAACCAGGGTGACATTGGCAACCTGTTCTGGAAGTTGGGTGGGAGGGAGGCATTCCACACCCAGAGATCCGTCCCAGGCAGAGGAATCCTTGGTTTTCCGTGTCAACACTGTGCTCTATCTTCCATATTTATCTTTGGCCTCCTCCCCCTTGCCCTTGATGGCTATAGTCATATCTATAAATGTGCCTTTTTACTGTTTCAGTGGGGGACAACGACACTCTTCTCTCTCCTCCCTTCGTCAGTGGAATCACCCGGCACACCTTAGCACAGCCTTGCAAAAAACAGTCATATTTTCCACAGCAAGAAAATTATGCTCAAGAGTAACGATCAAGCACCTTTCGCCAGGCTAGGGTGCCATTTGGACGGCCTGTGTATTTCACGTCAGTTATTTTTACTTGACGTTGCAAAGCCGTGATAGAAGCAGGCAAGGAGCGAAAGCTTCCCCCCACTCCCATGCCAGCCCCCCACCCCAGCCCAAGGCCCCATGTCCCATCCACTGGACCCGACCCTGATAGGTCTTGACAAAGAATGGCTGGGACATCTGGGAAGTGGAGATTCAGACGTAATGAGCAGAGGGATTAGATGCTAAGGCAACAGGGAAAACAGACATGCTTATGGAAACCAACTTCACCCTGTAGGGAGCCACAAGGGAGGGGGGTGCAGGGGTGGGGGAGGAGGGGACTTACATGGCAGGGAAGGTGATTGGACTTGGATTTATGTCACAAAACAAAAAGAGAGCCACAACAGTGGGCTTACTTGCGGAAGTATATACAAGTGAACTGGGGGCACTGTACATGGAAGATCCCTCCTGGTTTGCCTGGCACAACAGCACGGTGCCTACGAAAGAGAGAGAGACACATGGTATCTGGTTTGGGAACAGGCACGCTACACCTGAGAGATCACTGCAACGCAAACGAGAAAGGCAGAGAAGTGAAAACATTGCCACGTCCCAGAGCATGTGCTGGGAACACCCCTAGAGGCCCCCGACTTTACCAGAGGGATGCAGTGAGGCCCACCTCCCAGCCCACCGAGCACATGTCATTCTTTTCACATGAGGTTTGAGTCGTGGGGCCTGGCTGCTCTGGGACCCACGTTCAGATCAACAGTGGAGGCAGCATGCGTCCTCAAAGGGGCACTTTAGAAATACAGAGAGAATTAGACAACAAGCCTGACTCAGACACTACTTAGCTGTGTGATCTCGGTAAGTCACTGTACCTCTCTGTGCCTCGGGATGCCCATCTGGAAAATGGGGTGAATATACCTACCTCCAGGAAGGGTTGTGAGTCCTATGACTGGAGATGTGCCCCGATGCAGGCGCTGGCGATTAATCTTCACTCAATAAATGATAAGCCCATGCACTGATACGTTTAGAGAACATTTTTCCTGCCCCCTCCCCTGCCCCTTTAGTCTTTCTGAATCAGTGCTTCAGAGGAAGACAAGCAGAAAGGCAGGGGAGAAATAAAAGCAACTTTCAGCACCCTCGCGACCCACCCTGGACCCCCAGTCTTTGGCTTCTGTGTCGCCCATTTCTTCCCTAAAGCTCTGTGACTTCCAGCGGGAGAGGCTGCTTCACTGACGGCCTGCTGTAGGGCCGCACTGCAGTGGTGACTTTCCTCTGCCTGATTT
Source organism: Smutsia gigantea (assembly GCA_032199065.1). Classification (NCBI taxonomy): domain Eukaryota; kingdom Metazoa; phylum Chordata; class Mammalia; order Pholidota; family Manidae; genus Smutsia; species Smutsia gigantea. Next base: position 29,167 of record JAVSCE010008416.1, read on the forward strand.
AAAGCAAAGGGTACTAGGCTTATCCTTGCAAAACAGAATTTTACAGCGGGCAACAACAGTGGAATCCAGAGGCATCTCCTCAGTCTATGCCATGTTTTGCACCACCACGCTCTCCAAGGATGACCAGGGTCAGGAATCTTCAGGGTATCAATCCTGCTGTCCTGCTGCAGAAAAGCTCAAACTCTAACCCTTTGAAAAGAATGAGAGAGATTTTGGGGGAGTTTTAAGCCCATTACCAGTGATGGAAATGCATTCCTGCAATTTCTGTTCACGTCGCTGGCTGGGCAAGGTCAGACGCCTCCATTGGTTTTTGTATTCCTTGTCATAACCACAACGAGGACGCAACCTCACACGAGAAGAAGCCCGCCTCACTGTGCACTCACCTAAATCCCTGGAAACTTGCCCTAGGAAGGGGTCCTACAGTCCTTTGGTATCTCAAAAAAAAGTGTAGTTCACACATCCAGAGCGAACAGGGGTTCACCAGATGGACAAGGACACGATGCCATTAAGAGACGGTGAACTTTCCTGAACTACAGAACCAGACACAATTCCAAAGCTGGTCTCCTTGACCTCTGCTCCACCACCCTTCAGGTACTGGGCCAGTATGGATGGATCTGATGAGAAGGACTGAGAAGCCTTCCCCAGATTCTACTTCTACCCTCTGTTCCCTGTGGTTCTCTAGATGTGGTACATGATTTCCAGGATAACAAAGATTCTATTAAGATTCCTAACTCATCTGTCCCTTCCTCCCTCATTAGGTCAAACCTTGGCAAGGAGAAGCGGCCTCTGGACAGGAGGTCTACCTGAAGGAATATCCCTTGCCCTTCTGACATTTACCCTGGTGTCCCCTGTTTGCAACTGGAGAAGCACCTTCATTCCCCTCCTCCCACAGAAGTCTGGATGTGAGAAGGAAACCAACAGACCTTCTCTGGGTTGTAAATTTATTAAGAGCCTGGATAAGCCTGAGTCATGACCAGCCTTTGCTGAACTGATAGTTCTTCTTCTCCCTGCTTGACTTAAAGACTGCATTTCCCAACATGCAAGCTGAGACTTCACATGGTCTCATTTCTCCTCAGCAGCTATTTCCAGTTTCGGCAAGAAATGGGCGGAATATGGAGATTAACAGCAAACCAACCCAACACCAGATCATTGGGTTTAGGATCTAAAATCAACCAATAGGAGGCAGGACACCCACCAGGAAAGATGTGCCCTGACCCCCACCCTGCTTTATCCAGGGGTACTTATTTTGACTTTGCAAAAGTCCTCCTTGCTAGAAATCTTAGCTACGAAGTAATATTTCTAAAGGATATACAGACGGCTACCAAACCAGAATCTTCAAGGGCAGGACCCGGGCAGGTGGATGTGAGAAAGCTTCTCAACGGGTTTCTTGAATGTGCCCCTGGCTGCAAACCACCTTAAAAGTGAGACCTGAAGTTTCTTGGGGCCCCTGAGTTTCAAAAGAAAAATAATATAATTGTAGCGAAATATATCCAGAAGGACATTTCAAGTGTTGTGCAGTTAAAACCCTATAGTCAATTTTTAATACCCTCAATGCAATTTAGAGAATCCCACTGGGACACAATACAGATTCCCTCCAGAAAGTGAAGTCCTGGCAGGGCGCAGTGTAACTTTCCTAGAGTTCTTATGCCGTAGATCCTGAGAAACTGGACTGAAAATAGCTTCTCTGGATGCCCTCCGAAGTAGCGAAAAAATTTCTTTATGCAATGATTTTGACCTTTTTGCAAAACAAAATCTATCCTGTCACAGGACTTGGTTTTTATTTTCCCTAAAAACATCCTCCAATTTAATTTGCAAAGTACTTACTGTATGTCTCTTAGTACTTTGTGACCTTTTCTTAAAAGAAAGGTTTGCATTAAACGAAAATACAATGGCAGAGAACACTGTAACCTTCATGCGCTTTGCGGGGACGAGTAATATGTGTTTGCTTAGAAAAGTAAGTCAAAGAGGTCACAGGGTACAAGCAGCACTATGAGGGGGGTTTGCAAGGTCATTTAAGTCACTTCATGACCCAGCGTAAACCCAGCTTTCTAATAAATCTCCCCCACTGTCTCTGCTCTCTGCCCCCTCATCACTGCCCAATGTAGACCATCTACCTACGACTACCGTGAATTGTTGGCCACCACGACACCACCCTGTACTTCTCAGACTTCTGTGCTTTTGCTTATTAATCTCCCTACAAATAAGGATGGCAAGCATATTCAATTTATACCACTATCTACCTAGTTCTTAGCCAGAACAGACCAGTCATCAATTTCAGTAGCCTGGAGTCCTCAAAATTGTTCTCAACACAGATTCCGGGCAGTTACTACCATTTGATCAGAGCTGCACGGGATGAAACCTCCACGTTATTCCTGCTTCTACTGAGTTAAACCGTATGAAATTAACCTCTTTATGTCAAGTAGGGTTGAACACTGGAAATTTCATTTGGGTCAATTAAAAAAAATTTGTCTTCTCTCACTCCTGTTCCTTCCTCTCTTCCCAGACCCCAGGAGTTATTGAATGACTCTCTTCTATGCTCCCATCGCACTTTAAAAAATCTCCTTAAGAGCCTTTTTTACACTGTATTACAACTTTTTATTTACATATTGGTCTTCTTAGCTACAGAGAATCCCCCTGACAAAGTCAAACCATGCTCGTCTTTTACTCCCCAGGCCGCTAGAAAATACCTGGCCCTCAGGAAGATTAATGATTGTGGTTGAATTATTATGTTTTTAAAGACCTCTTCATTTCTGTTTTCTTTGCTACAAATAGGGTTTTTGTCCGGTCCATCTTTCTTGAGGGCATCCTCTTCTGCCCCTTGATTGTAGCTGGGAATTTGCATGCTTAAAGTTCGCATTTAGTTATGAGCTATATCTATGGGATTCTCGTGCCCTCCTCTTTTATGGCTCTTTTAAGGTTGACTGACCCAGTTTAACAGGAAACCTGCATGGCCTGGTCATCCATTTCCTGGAGCGTGGATGGCTGTCTCTGTAACCGGTAGGGACAGACCACACTTCCAGAATAATCAGAGCCGCTTCCAAAGCCCATCACGCTCACTCATCGGTGATGCGGCAATTGTCAGCACCCCGAATCCTGGCATGACGGCCACAGGCCCACTCTCAAGTAGGATTTGGAATCCTCCAGCCAGGAGTGGGGAGCCCGGATCCAGGTCTCAGATGGGGCAAACCAACCCTCTCTTCTCACCTGGAGACTTCCCATGGCTTATGGAATTCCTATCATGGACAGGGAGGGGAGACATCTAAACACCTTACTCTGCCACCTGCAAACTGGACTCAAACCTGTGGGAACACCAGTGCGACTTTCCACCTCCATGCTTTTGCACAGGCTGTTTGTTCTTCCGGGGAGCCCTTCCCCTCTACCCAGATAATGCCCTTCTGGACTCAGCTCTGGCTTCTCCTCCCAGAAATCGATCTATTTGCTTCCACCTGGCCAAGCTCAGCTGCTGTCCTCTGCTTTTATAAAATGTGTTATAATGATCTACTTAATGAGTGTCTTCCCCATGGGTGCTATGAACTACAAGGGTTGGGCGTCATATCTTACTCATCTTCCCATCCCTAGGGGTGCAGGGACCTAGGCTAAGAGGTAGGGGACACCTGGAGAGAAGAGCTACAGGATTTCTGATAGGCAGCCATGTGACACTTTCGAGAAATAAAATGAGAACAGAAGAGGGGGAGGAGGAAAGAAAGGCTGCTTTGCAATGTCCACCCTTCTATTTTTGCATCAAACAAGCAGAGCTCCAAGCCAACCCAGTGCAGGTGATGAGGCCCTTCCTGTAATTTCTGAATTCCAAAAACAAAATGTCAAAGAAATGCCTAACGGCCTGGCAGCTAGGATTGGCTGATTCATGTCATTAGCTCCAAGATGAGCTAGGAGATTTGGAGAAGGCATTGCTGTCCCTATGGAGTGAAAAAAAATATATGAGGACACAAAGAAATACACCACCAACAACACTTTACAAAACATTAAGAGTCAAGGGCAATTCGGGAGCAGCTACTGAGGGTCTGGGTACGCCACATGCTGTCTGAGCCTCAGTTAAAAGTCTCTTCCAAACAGAGCCCTTTGCTGGAGTCCTGCTTCCCTAATGTCACCTGGCCCCATGACTCTCGAAAGAGGCCTGAGAGGAAAATCCCACCAGCAAATGGTAAGTGGATGCAGGACCATCCCAGAGTTTTCTTCTCTGCCTCTAGTACTCAGCTAGGAAGGATGGGGCACTGAGTCTTCTTCACCTGTATTCAGCAGGTGTTTGTCGGCATCTACGATGGGCCAGGCACTGTGTGGGCTCCAGGACACACTCACTGAGCCCCATGGGCTTCTCAAAAGCACAACATGCTCTTTCAGTACTTGTATATTCAGGAACAAATACCCACTCAAGAAAAGCAACGAAGGAATGATGCTGAATGTCAGTCCTTAGACGACGTGGTTAGTTACTTTGCTCAGAGATGGAACACATCTTTTAGCTATGACTGTTATGACCTTGGCAAAATGTTTATTCCATATCTGCTATATATTACAGTCATAGCTGAGAATGTTTAATAGTAATGGTGATCACTACTAGAAACAATACTTTGATTTTATGTAAAAAAGAAACTTCTATTCAATATTTACCAAGAAATACTTACACTGCATTTGTTCCTCCCTAATTAGAAAAGTCAGATAGTAAAAAACCCTTCTTTAGAGACGGAATCAAAGGCCACAGAACAGGGATGTCATTTACAAAAAGCCTTATCATCAATCAGAGGCAAATTCCAGGTGGGAAACAAGCTATGTATGTTCCTAGCATATTACTCAATTGATCAATGACTCCTTCTTGCTTCCCTGTTGCAGTGATTTTCAGATTTTTTAAAAATTAGAATAGAAGTAGGAAAATGTTGGTTGTAATTGAAAAAACAAACTCTGAGTTTCTGAGAAACGGAAAGTTCCCTGAAACAGAAACCCAAAGCTTGCTTTCTTATAGGAGCAGTATTTAGGAAGGTGGTGGCCATCCCCCAGGGTTCTCCATTCTCCTTGGTCCTCAAATGACCTGCTTCATCAGAGACACCAGGAGGACTTGTTAACCATAGGATTCTGGGCCCCGTTGCCAGTGTTTCTGATTCCATAGGCCTCGGATGTACCCTGAGAACTTGCATTTGTAACAACTTGTGTGCTTAGGGGACCACCCTCTGAGGAATGCTGGAGAAGAGCCAGTCCCCCAGGCCTCAACACCATGAGTTCTCCCTTCCTTGAATTGGAGGCTTTTCAAAGCTTCTGAGATGACACAGGAGATATTATTAAATGGTGGGTCTTCCGGGCCCCACCCCTAAAGAGTATGACTCAGCCGGTGGGAAATCCACGTGTGTCTGCGGCTCCGTGGATGAATTTTGAGTAATCCAGGCTGAAGATGGTCTCCACATATTTAGGAGAAAAGGATAAATGGCTAGATATACCTGGTCTGAACACCTCTGTGAGCAAGGAGGCAAAATTTATTTTTTCTCTCTATTACCTTGTATGTTGACAAATTTTGCCTTGGCTTTGCAGCAAAAAGCATCTCTCTTCTGGTCTGAGCTTTTCTGTCCAACTCTCTAGAGGCTCGTGAAAAATCACCACCTGTGTCATCTTACAGAGGTCATTTCAGGGCTCCCATCCAGAAGGCATGCCCATTTTTGCCCTACTGTGCCAGGCTGAATTGTTCCTTGCCCCTGAGCAAATTAATATTTTAAAGTCCAGGATGTGACTGTATTTGGAGATGGGCTTTATAAAGAGGCAATTAAGTAAAAATCAGGCCATTAGGGTAGATACTAATTTCATATGACTGATGTCCTTATAAGAAGAGTAAATTAGAACACAGACACACACAGCGTGAAGGCCGTGTGAAGACGGCTGTCTACAAGTCAAGGAGAGAGGCCTTGGAGGAAACCAGCTGTGCTGACACCTTGACCTCAGACTTCCAGCCTCCAGAATTGGGAGACAATAATGTCTCTTGTTTCAGCCACTGAGTCTGTGATACTTCGTCCCGGTGGCCACAGGGAACGAATACATCCGCCTTCGTCATAATGAACCCTGCCCTGAGGGTCTACCATCTGAGGGTCTCCTATAAAGTGTCATCCATGCATCAAACTTCTGTTAGCTGTAGAGGCCTAGGGGTTGCCATGTGGTCCCCGCCAATGGAGTGCACTGCTTCCAACTGATGAATTTGTCCAAAGTCCCGACAGGCTTTGGACGTTTCTGCAGTTACACATTTTTGAACGTAGACTGGCACTGAGCTAATTCATGTAAGAATATTTTCGCAGCTAATAACTAATGCTACGATACATGCCTGAAAGATAGTTTCTCTGAAGGGTTATGTAGAGTTTTAAATACAGAGGTATTTCCATTTAGGCACAGATGGTGCAGGAAAATGTGGTATGTATATTTAATTCTTATAAATCAAGTCATGTTTTAATTACATCAGGGGATTTCCGTATTTAAAGGAGCCCTGAAGTGAATCTGTGTACAGTGTAAATAGTCTCTCATTCCAATTCATTTTGTAAGTTTCGATTTTCGTAATATTTAAAACAAAATACACTTCTTGTTCATTTTCTTTTCACTTCTTATTTTGACATAATTTCAGACTGTGCAAAAATGTTGCAAGAATACTACAAAGACTCTCTGTACAGCTTTCTCCCTGATTGTTGGTTGTTTACAAAATGCAGTGACTCATTTGAACTGTTCTCTTATTTTCCTGCTTCCAAAATTTCAGCTAATAATGGCTTTTACAGAAAAAATCAATTCTGCCTCAATATGATAATAAACATATCAACAGTAACAATTCCAAAAAGCATTTAATGAATACCTGGTAAGTGCCAAACAAATCCACTCACTGCTTTATCTGGATTATTCCTCTTCTTCATCCTATAACACAGGTACTATTATTATACCCATTTAATAGATGAGGATACTGCGACACAGGGCTTAGAGTCTTGCCCCAGGTCACACAGATAGTAATCTTACAGTGCTGAATGCAAATCAAATCAACCAGATTCCTGGACCCACGGATTTAAAGCTCATCTTCTAAATCAGGTTTAAGCAAACTATAGTCTTTCAGCCAAATCTGGCCTGTTCACGTCTTTAGTATGGCCTATAAGTTAAGGATGTTTTACATTTTTATATGGTTGAAAAAATGTCAAACTAAGAATAATATGTTGGTGACCAGTTAAAAATCACCTTAAGTTCAAATGTCAGCATCTAAAAACACAGTGTAACTGGAACACAGCCACATTTATTCATTTACCTATTCATTATGCCATTTTGTATTTATTCACATCATTATTTATCCATTTATGTCATTATGTATTCACTTACACCATTATGTATTCAGTTACATCATCAACCTCAATTCACAGCCAATATTAATGTGACTATTAAGATGCTACTGAGTTCCAGGTAGTGGACTAAGTATGTTGCACATGCATTATAATTTTTTTCGTATCAAATCCACATGGAAACTGAGGCTCAAAGAGACAAAAATTTAAATCCGAGCCAGCTTCGTGTGACTCTAAAGCTCTCACTCACTCAAAGCTACACCTGCTTATCAATGGCGATACTTGGTCCTGAGTTGATTAAACATCCTCTCCAGCCTTGGAATTATAACTATCCACCAACCCCATTTCACAGGAGCCACCTCTAAGAACGCTGCAGTCACCTTCTGGCTGAAAACACCTGACTCTCTCAGGCTGAAGAAGAATCTGAGAACGGGCTTTAAACCCGACCAAGGAAGCCTCTGGGCTGGAAGTATCTTCCACAGATAAGAAAATCCCACGTGCAAGATTGAAATACAACGTGCAGGAAGGAAACACAGGGAAGAGAAGTAGTGAATGTTAAAGGTCCCATAGCATAGCTGAAAAGGTGTGGGCTCTGGAGACTTTGAAACTTAATTTTATTTTCTGGCTTTGCTGACTATTTATGTCTTTGACCTTGGACAAGTCATTTAACATCCCAGGCTCAGTTTCACATCTGTAAAATAGGGACAAAAACGTCTACTTCATCGAGAATTCTAAGGCTCAGAACTCTTACATAAAAAGGTTTGACAAACAGGTAATAAGGGACCTCAGTGATAATAATGGACATAGTAAGAGGAATTACTATTTTGGAATCTCAAAATATGGCCCTTTGGGGACTTAATTTGTTCCCTTATTCCTTTAAGGAAGGAATAGCAAAGTGGTAGCTACTGAACTTTTGGCCACTAACAAAATGCTAAGCATAACAGGGTTGATGGAAACCACTTTAAGATTGTGAATTAACAGCAAACATTTCAGTGTGGGAGGTTTAATGTCACAAGACTATTATCTGGCTTCTCTTGAGGAATCAGGAGACAAGGCCACAATGGTTTGCTCCTGCCTGGCAGGGTCGCACGGGTGATGGGGAGAGGATGTGCCTCCCCATAAGTGGGACATGTCCCCTATAATTTGCACATTTCAATCCCTTATTGCATGGTCTTGCTTCTGAAGGCCTTTCCGTCTGCAATCTCTGATCAAAAGGAAAAAAATTAGGAATTGTGCTTTAGCTGAAATCTGTAGTTCACAAGTCTCTGAAAGAACCCATGGACCTTCCTCATTCTCTCTGTCATCTTTCAAAGGACAAGAGCCTCTGAGATGCTCTAAGAGTCCAAAATCCCTTCTAGAGAGCCTTCCCTGGAGTCTCCCTCCTATATGTCACTTACCATAACAGGACAGCCATTAAGGAGGGACTGGATATATTTGTGGGACTGGGATAGAGATTCCCTTTGAGTTTCCTTCCTATTTCACATTAGGTTTAAAATCCTGACACCACTCTTTTGGTGAGAGCAGAAAATATACTGCAACTTTGAATCTCTCCGACAGTAACCAGATACATGTGTTTAAATATGCCTCCCACACTACAAACACAAACATACCTAGGTGGGCTGAAAGCTAAAAGAGTCTTTCACCTGGTGAGAATTGTTTTCAAAAACAACAGAGAACTAATATAGAGAGTTTCAGTCTTTACAATATTAATACGGACATCAAACACACACCAGATACATACAAATAGATTCTTATTTTTCTCCAGAGAAAATATCAGTGATACTGGGGCATTCATGTCTTGAAAATGATACTGGGGTTAATACAACCATAAGCGTACATCGATTAACCTTTGTGTCAGATTTAAATGTATGACCCATTAACTAATTTAATCCCCTAAAAAAAAACAAAAACAAAAACCAGCCGTTGGCATTGTTCTTTTAATAATCCCTGTTTAGTTTCCATAATGGTATACTGTTTAATGAAAAACTCATTAGAATGTAGCACACGGCATAATTAATTCTGGCTGATTCTTTTGCTGTAAATAGCTAATGCAGATGCTAGATTCCATTTTCCACTGGCTTTATTAATTTTTCATAAACCAATATTTCGACTGTAATGGGTTGTAACTGGTCCACAGAAGTTCTAGAAATGCATTAACTGTCATCGATGTAGTTAATCTAAGTAGGATGTTGCCATTTGGATGTTGGTCCTTCAATACTCCCTTTGTGAAAGACAGCTTCACTTTATACTTGGAGAATGAGTATCTGCATATAATTAACACACAGGGTATTAAACAATATTTGGCCAATTTGTCTTTATTTACACAACAACTCAACTGGTTGGGCTAATAACAGAGAACTATAAATTTCGGAAAGAACCCTCCGAGTGGGAAGCCAAAAATCTTCCAAAGAAAATGGTTTAGGATAGCATGGCAGTGCATGTCAAAACATAAAGCAAATGCAGTCACCACCTTTTTTGAAATCTCTGGTCATGTGCTATATCCTAGGAAAAGATTTAGATGCAAGCAGGAAATAAGTGTTGGGTACCGGTTAAGTGACCCCAATGTGTGCCAGGAACCCAGTCTCTGGGGTTGGCGAGCAGAAGCTGATGTGATGTTCATTCTCTCAGTCCTTTGGGGCTTGATCCGTGTAGTAGACATAGTCCTCATCCTAAAAGAGCATGTATCCCAAGCGTAGATATGGGTGCTAACTAATTCTCAGTGTTCTGGCTTATTTGCTTTTCCCTTGCTTTTCTTTTCTTTTCTTTTTTCTTTCAGATCTTTCAATAGTTGCCTGCCACTCAAAGGATAAAGTTCATAATCCAGATTCCTCTGTACGGCATTATCAGGTCTTTTGCAATTTTCCTCAAGAAGGTGCCCTCTGACCTCAGCAGATGGATATTTCTTCACCTTTGGGGGAAACCCGATTTTGCCTCAGAAATTCCCATCTCAGGGTGAAGTTCAAGCACCTGTATTTGTTTTTGTTTGTGTGTTTGTCTGTGGAACATTCTTCCATGGATGCTGAGGATAAAGGTGGGGAAACTTCTTTGGGCTCTCCCGAACTCCTTACTGCCCCCTACAATGATCTTGCTCCTCTTTCTTTCCAGAAGAACTCTTATTTGTCCTTCAAGACCCAGCTTACACCACCCATCTGACTCCGAAGGCTGACAGGGTCACAGTTGGCAGGCATCCTCACCCACTGCACACTGAGGTTTTCCATCTGTGTCCTTTATTGCCCTGCCCGATCCCGAAGGGAAGAATCCTACCCCTGTGCCTATCATAGGGCCTGGCCCTTCCCAGGCCCCCTGTGCTGTAACTCTGAACTAAAGGATGAATTCATGGAAGCCCGTGGTCTGTGTTAATTTACACACCACTGTCCTTTGGCTGTTCCTTAAGGAATAGCACATAACTGAATGACAGCCAGCTAACCTGACAAGTTCACGGAGCATTGTGTATCGCGACGGGGGTGAGATGCTTAAGCAACCTCCCAGACCATCAGCGGGTGGCTTTGTGCTCATGAAATCTGGACCCTCTAAGCCTGGGTCAGCAAAGTAGGGCCACGGCTGTCCCATCTTTACATAGTTGAGTGGAGGAGGAGAGGACAGTGACTATTTTGTGACACATGGAAATGACATGAAACTTAAATGTCTGTGTCCTTAAATAAGTTTTACTGGAACACAGCTACGCCCATTCATTTATGTATTGTCTGTGGCTTCGTGTGGAGTTGTGACAGAAACCATATGGCTCACAAAGCTGGAAATATTTACTAACTGGCCCTTTACTGAAGAAATTTGCAGACCCCTGGGCTAAGTGAAACTCTTTCCTCTTTCATAACCATTCTCAGCTTGATCTTTTCTCCTCGAATCAGCAGAGGCAGTGGTGTCCTGTCTTACACACTCCTCCTCACCACTGCCATTGTTATCACCACTGCTATAGATTCTGAACTTGCCATCTTTGTTTCTTGTTTACTGTGGCACAGAGGACTTGGGCTGCTCAAACCCTGCACATTCCCCTGGAAAGGCTTGTCTTTAGTACTGGCCCTTGGTCAGCTCTTGGGAGATGAGCTCTTAAGCCCCTGGAATATTCTACCTGATAAGACTGCTTATGGATGCCTGAAGCATTGAACTGCACAGAACCAGTTTGATAAGGTAATATATGGTAGCAATATGATTCACAGTGAATGTTTATTTTTGTTCTTGGGGCTAAGTTTTGAATGCTTGGGGTCAGTTATAGGGTTGCTCTTGTCTTTGTGACCAAGTCTCAGTAAATATCCTGGATACCAAAGCTCAGGGAAGCTCCCCTGACGGACAACATTTTGCATGTGTTGTCCCATAGCACAGCTGGGAAAATTCAGCACAGCTGTTGACTCCAGTGGGGGGACACCCCTGGACTCTTTTGCCCGTATACTTCTGGATTGCATCCCGTGGGCTCTTCCTCTTTGTTGATTTTTTTAATCTGCATCCTTGTGCTGTAATAAGTTTGAACTGTGAGCATAACAGTCTTTCTAGCCACATACAGAGCCTGAGGGTGGTCCTGGGGACCCGGACGCGGATCTGCAGCATAAAATCTAACTTGATGCTTTTTTCTTCTGGAGTCAAAAATCGTCAAGGGATGCCCAGAAGATGAAACAGTTGGGCCAATGTTTCTCTTTAAATTCTTTGATTGCCATTGATAACCACAGCTGCCCTTTAGCTCTTTAGCATTAGCAATCGGTTGGGCATGAGAATCAGTATGATGTTCGGTACAGGTGTGCCATCTTCACTAATGTGCTTCTAACAGGACAGAGGTTTTGAAGTTCAGCATTACTGGCATTTTGGCCAGATCCTTTTCTGTAGTGGGGGGTCTGTGCTGTCCATAGTAGGATGCTTTGTAGCACCCCTGAATGCCACCCACTAGATGACAGTAGTGAACATCCCTCCCCCTTGAGGTGACAATGAAAAATGTGTTCAGAAATCATCCAATTCCCCTGGGGGACAAAAAATCATTCCCAGTTAAGAACGATTAATCCAAGATATTGGGTCCACTAAAGCATGGGTGGGAAGTAGCTGTAGTGAAAAGGAATGGGCTTTGGAATCAACAAAGATAATGGGTTTGGATCTAGCTCTTTAACTTCTGAAGTCAGTAACCGTTAACTTCACTGGATTTCTAATTTATCTGCAAAACGAAGAAAATGACACTTACCCTGCAAAGTTTCAATTGCTCTAGGCAGCCTAGAACTTTCCCTATGGGATTTATCCAGAGCCGGAAATTCCAACCTCATCTTCCTCCCACAGCGCAGAGGTGGGTTTCTCCTATAAGGACCATCCTGCCAGTCCCGGCCACTCGATAGACTTTCCACACAATAGAATGGGAACTAATTTACTTAGGAAATGCTATATTCAGCACATAAGCAAGTTCTGATCCTATTTGAAGATCAAAAACTCCTACGGACTCCATCAAAAAGCTGCATTGCCTCTGTGGGACAGGGAAGGACGCAGATGAAAATTAAGGCCAAATGTAGGTAAGGATGGAATGAAATCTGGTAAGACAGATCAGGGGAGGAGAGCAGAGAAGGAAAGTGAATTGCAACCAAAAGCGGGGAACAAAGGTAAACAGATGTATGAGATAAACTCTTTGAAGTGGAATATTTCCAGGCTGAAAATCCTTTGTTTGGGGACTTAAATCTGGACTCTTCTGTTCCAGCTCACTGAAGTGTACTGCATTTGAATGTGGCAGATGGGGAAATTAGACCAAACATCACACAGCCGAAGGTCATTTGTTCATAAGTAGCGGCTCCCTGACACCACACCTTTGAGTCTAATTGAGGCTGGTGCTCTGGGTGGATATGGGAAATGTCAGAGCTACAAGGGTCACCTGAATATTTGCTGCTTAAGGGGCTCACAGTGGGAGCAGGGACCTCTCCGACCCACATTACATTCTTTCAGGAGGCCAAGGTAGTCACCGAAATGGGGCATGCTTTATACCCAGCATTCTGGTGGATCCCCCCAAACCCACTCCGAAGTCTAGCACTGTGACCACTAAAAGAAAAGCAACTGTGTCAGGGACCCCGGTTAGTGCAGGCTCTGGACAATCTTTCTGCAGATGCTACTGTATCCAAACTGCAGGAAGGGAATTGGAAAGAAGTCCAAAACAAAAGTGTGACTAAAGGTCATTCTCTTAGCTGTAACCAACCCAGTGAAGTGAAGTCGGGGAGTGAGGCTGGCAGGGAAACTTATGTCTGCCTTCTTCTGACCTGATCCTTAGATGAACCATGGTTGACAGACCCAAAGCCCATAGAACACCAATACCTTTTGTATGGGTAATCCAAGGTCAAACACAGCTTGGAGAATGGGTAATCCAAGGTCAAGTACAGCTTGGAGAACAGGTAATCCAAGGTCAAGTACAGCTGCCCTTCGGAGACAGGACACCATCCACAGAGGGCTACATCCCTCCTCTTCATTTTCAAACTTGATATTGAGATTCCCAATCCACTTTCCTATCACCGAACCTGGAATTAGGTCATGCAGTCTGTGGCCAGGGTTTCACAGACATGGGTATAATCAATCGAAGCAACTTCAGTGACAGCACTGACCTTTATATTTTTATTTTACTTTACTGTCTATAAAGTTCTTTTATACTCATTACCTCCCCTGAGCCTCCTTATAACCCCGGGATAACCTGGTTTCAAGACCTGACCACCTTTCAAACGTGGCATTGCAGCCAGGTGAGCAGTCCTTTAATATGTGTCTTTTATTCTTTCCCCTCTGGAAACCAGAAACTTTTATTTTCAGGAGGAGTATCCCATACAGGGTCGCCCACTGCGCCCCTACAAAAACACCCACTAATCCTAATAGTGTCACCAGACTACTTGCTCTTCACCATTTTCAAGGTTTGCAAAGTTGATTTACTCTGCATCTCTCTACTCCTTTCTTTAATTGTGTGTTCCTTGTCAACAGGACCTAACTATATCTCAGATTTGCACTGTATTGGTAGATTTTTTTCCTTTCCCTATTGATTGCGACTTGTGGAGTAATTTAACTGAATTCCAATTTTCCCTTTGCAGGCGGGGTGTTCTCCATCCACGGAAGTGAGTTATGTGTGTTCAAGTGGTGCATCTTATGAATCTTGTTAAGCTTTGCAGCCTTATAGCCCCACTGATGGAATATTTAATCATAGAAATGAGTTGGCAGATATGATATACAGTGTGGGAGAGCTTTGCTACGATCTTACTGGCAATCGAGAAACAGATGAATTTGCCATTTGTCACTACTGTGCCGACAACTGTGTATAACCTCCTGTTATTTATTTTTATTTTGTTTTGCTTATTTATGAAGATTAAAGGTAGTTTCAGTCAACAATTTTGTTGGCTAGGTATCATGATTATCCCTAAAAGACACCACTTAAAAATTATTTTTTATGAGATGGCAAAGGGGAATTCTTGTAAGGATGGAGAAGCTTGTAAGACTCCCCTTTGAGACTGCCACACATTGAGATTCTTAGAAACATTATTTCTTATTATATTAAGTGACTTGAGTCATGCTATTGGGAACAGCTCTTTGCAGACACTGTACTTCTTTCTAGTGCCTTTAATTTTTTTTAAAACTGTAAAATGGAATGGCCATAGTCAGTGGCTAAAATCTTTGAGATGCACCTGGCCCCTTTTTTTTTTTTAATATTATTGACTTATCCATCATTTGTCTTGTGAGCAAACCTCAAGGATTCTGAAGATGATTAGGTGTAGGAAAAATAATCAATGTTGTTTACCTTTACAGGAAAACACCCACTTGTCTTTGGAGAGGATTTATGTATGTCTGTGGGATAGGCTGATATGTGTATACCTGCTTCTAGAGACTGGTATTGGATAAGCACTGAAAGAGTTCTTTCAGGTATGACTTCATGAGCATTCTGTAAAAACACCTGAAATAGAAAACCCTTCATAACAACTTTCTAACTGTTTCCCCTGGAATGTATGTGTGAGGGAGAGTGCATGTCATAATTTATCAAAACAAATTAATACTGTTCAGCTAGTAATTAAAGATCCTCATTAAGAGGTGCAGCTGCTCTTCCCACCCCCACTCTGCGTTAGCAATAAAAATCCTCTTGACTCAGGGCGTCAAGAGGTTATATAGGAAAATCAATAACCTGCCATTTTATAATTAAAGAGAAAATAAATGTTAGGGAAAAATCCACTAAATTAGGAAAATTACCTTTAGGAGAGATTGAAAATATTGATTTTAATTTACAAAATATGTGAACTTTTCATGCTCCATTCTGGGAGACAATTGGAGGCTGGGCTGTTAATTCTGCATAAGCTTCAGAAAATCAATAATTATACTATGAGAATATTATGAAATTTGTCATTAACACAAAATTTTCTATATAGCAATGACTAATAAATCTGGCTTTCTTTCGCAGGCAGATACAGGGCTGGCCTGCTGAATATCCACAGCAAATCAATGACAAGATCTTCATTTCAGCTTTGAGGCACATTCAAAATTGTGAGATAAATCCAGTCTATTCTTACAGTTGGGGAAATTTTTAAAGCTCCTTAAATCCTTTGTCATGGGAATTTAAATGGGTGACATGAGTCATTATACCTGGATATGGAAAGTAATAGGTTCTACATTCATATTTTGCATACATGCATTCCATAGATACAGGCAACTGAAATTTTAGATTCAAGCTAGCTGAACTCTGAGTATTTGTGGGCCTTCACATATTTCCAAGAAACTGTTCTGGAATTTTGAATCTACAGCAAGATTTCCCGACATTTCTGAATATCATGAACTCTACCTATCTACCCAAATATACTGGCAAAGTGTTACACATACCCTGCTTTTTTAAGATTTAAGTTTATTGGAGCAGCTCATAGACATGATGAGTTGGCTGAACAGATTCCTTAACGCTTTCCAATGCATGTCGCAGCACGGTGGTGGTGACGGTGGAATGAACCCAAATGGTTATCTTACCTCCCTGCGTTGATTTGACTGGTGTGGACAGAGTCGTAGCATGATCCTCTATCAACAGGACACCATCCACAAGAATTACGCTTTTTAATATTGTAAAAAATAAAGAAACAGTATAACCTGGTTATAAAGAACACAGGCCCTTGATTCCGAATCCCAGCTGGCTGGCTTCTTCCCAGCTGTGAAGTCTTTGCTCTGAGATGCAAACTCTTTGTAGTTTTGGGTTCCCATTTGGGAAATTTCCCTGAGGACTTAAATGCCATAATTACGTCAAGCACTTAGAAGAATGCCTGGCCATACACCGTACTCAGTAGGTATTAACCCCTATTATAATTTATTCTTTCCCTGTGTAGTCCAATGATCCTGCTTCTGCAGCTGGGTTCAGGGCGAATCTGAATGGCTACTCTCGTGGGCTAAAGCTATGCAGGGTGATGAATGCTTGTCTGCTGCTGTCCCACTCTCTCCTTGTCCTTCTGAGGGGTTTCATTTCCTCCCAGCTTTGGACAAGGATGTACCCCAGCAAGATCTGTACCCCTTGAACAGACCGCTTTACCCCTGATCCTAGAAATTAACTTCCCCTAAATAGACATGCTCATAAGGGAAGGACTAGTCCTCTCATGAATTAAGAAAAGAATCTCTTAGTCTAGTAGTACACTCAGAATTCAGCAGAATCAGCTCTCGGTTGCTTTTCCCCTAATGGCGAAGAGGTGGTACATTAACTTCTTTATTTTTATTTACCCAGTATTTATATGGTACTGGCTAGGCACCACACATTCGTCATTTATTAACCCATTGAATTCTAATAAACACCCATAAGTTTGTTACTTTCATCATCTCCCATTTAACAGATGAAGACACCGAGGCACAGAGAGGTTAACTAACTTGCCTAAAGTCACACAGCTGGCAAGTAGGGGACCCAGGATTTGAACCTGGGCCATCTGAGTGCAGTGTCCACATTCCTCACTTTGCTGTGTGTCCTCTTAGGGGGTGGATTCCACCATATAACCATGGAAAGCCTTCCAGCTAAGTCTCTCTTCCTCCGAAAGATCAACACAGCTACTTCAAAGTCATAGGGTCTCTGTATTTAACCCAGGCTTGTGGTAAAATTCACACATGAACAACTGCAAACATTGCCTACCGAAAATGCAGAACTCAGCCATCATGTTGGACCTTTCCAGATCGACTTCTTTTTTTTTTCTTGTTTAGTTGGGTATTGTGTTAAAGTAGCTAAGTTTCCTGTGTTTCCCTGTCAGCCAATAGGGGCGATGCTTATTATCAGGAAGTTGACAGAAATAAAGATTCTCAAAAGAGACAAGGGGTGGGACTTCCTGTCAAGAGATCAGTCAGTGAATGACCAACTGGTCACTTATTTCTTCTTATTAAAAAGCAAGGGCCACATCAAAGAGAGGCTTCTTTTCAGTTTCCATGTGGCCAATGGACTCAAGTTCTCAGGCGTGAGATTAACGAGCAAGAAGATAAGATACTGACAGAAGCGACAGATCAAGCCAAGCAAAAACCTCAGCTACTGCTGCTTCTGGGTTACCCTCTCACAAAATGTGAGGGCCAAATTTTCTACCAGACCGGATTTCATGAATGAGTGGTAGTTGGTGCCTACTAGGAAGGGGTGACGGGAGAGAACATCCTTGAAGGCAAAGCAGGGAGAAATGGAATTGCTAAGGGACACTGATTGATGGAGAAAGAAAGACGACTTAGTTTTTTCTAGTTTTCTAAATATTCCTTCTCTTGGCAATTTCAGCTCACTGCCACATTATTGGAATAAGTGAGCCAGACTCTACTTTGCCAGGAAAGAAAAAAAAAGCCATCCCCAAATGGAAATGCATGGTTGAAAAACACACCCTGGCATATTGAAATAAAATGGGTGTGACCAACCTCACATGGGTTCCATAGGCTCTTGAACAAAATCTCAACAGTTTTTGGAGGAAAAAATCAATGTAGAATAGTCAAAGGAGCGATGGCTTCATGCTCACTCCGCAGGGTAACTTACATGATTCCCCTTTATTTTTAAAAGGCTTTTAGACACTTGTGGTGTTTGGCATGCAAAACATATTTGGAAAGATCAAGTAGTCATGCAAAGAAACTCGTACCTGCATAGAATTCGGGACTGTAGACTGCACCCACAACTGGATTCAATTTCCAGCCTTCAAACAAATATAAAAATTCTTATTACATTTGATTCAACAACTTACTTCCTTACAAATTAACTGCAAATCAAATGGGTTGGTGTATTTTTTTATTTTAAAATTTAGAGGATATATATATACAGCATATATATTGGGTATGCATGAAAATTATTTGAAAAATATACATGAAAAAAAAGATTTATGCACTTTGATTTTCTGCCCATACAAGTTAATAGTATGGAAATTGCTGACCAGCTACAGGTGAACCTGTTGAAAATGAAGTGGTAATTAATTTTCTCCCATATCAATATTTTCTAGAGCCACAATAATCATTTCAGTTTTTTTGTCTTTATTCATGGATCACTGCTAGATAATCCATTGCATGTCCTTTTGCATTAAGTTCACAAAAATTTGAAAGCTCGCATAAACAGAATTCCTTGAGGCAACATATTTCGATAATTGTCATTCCTAATTATGACTGGGACAATCTACAGTATTCTGAAGTGCTTTTTAAATCCCAAAGAAAATGACATTTATCCACTAGAGAGTAAGTGTGGAATATATTTCAGTGCGTTTAGGAACCATAAAAATTCTTAATCAATGCATGATATCTAAGGTAACTTTCAAATAACCTGTATATAAGATGAACAGAATCCTGTAATTCTCCAAATGTTCTGGATGGAGCTTTTTCTGAAAAAAATGAATCCTGGCATTTTAAAACTCTGACTTGAGGAAAGTATGTACAAGAATATTTGCAAACTGAGAAGCTGCCCACATTCCACACCCCAGGATTTAGGGAAGAGCTTCCAAAGAATGGTCACGTTTTAGGGCCTGGTGGTCATGGTTGTTTGGGGTTTAGGTAATCCTGCTCTGGCTGGTATGTCTATGAAGACACCTATTATATAGAATACCTGGAAGATAAGGACAGGTATGCCAACTGTCATGGAAAACCTTGTGTCTTGGGGCAGAAGATCAAACATCAGAGGTTCTTTTTTTAATCAGATGCAATGCCAAAAGTTGGGATATGAGGGAAGGTATTTCTGACAAGGAGAGCTCTAAGTTCTATCCAGAAGGGAGAGGTTGACATTCCATTTTCTGACCTAAGCAAAGAGCCTGTAAGAGTGGCTGAGAGGTGGCCATAGTTGACAGATCCACTAAGGAAGACAGGCTCAGAATCCGAACTGACAGGCCCCCCGGATGCACCGAAGAACTTTCTAAGAATGCTTTGTTTCTAAGAACTTTCAGTTCCCTCTTGAATAAGGAGCTCTTAAATTACAGCCCCACGATGATTTTAGGATGAGGTTTTTCCAAGTGCTATCCTTGAATTTCTTAGGAAACTCCTGGTCCCATTTTAGATCTGCAAAAGGAGACACGAGATTCTGAGATGTATTGTCCCAACAGTTTCTGAAACCTTGCTCTCTTAGATTAACCCCATCTTGTCTTATAGGAATTTCTTTAGTAATATAAAAATAAAAATTATCCTGGATATTTCATAAAATGTGTTTTATGAATGTGGAAAGTGGCTTCAATTTGAACAACTGAAATTCCACTGCTTCCTAAAGAAGAAAATACCCAATTTCTGAGGACATGGGAACCACTAGCCACATCTCAAGTAATTTGGAATCTAAGAGAAAATAGAGCAAACTGGTTGAAAATAAAGCTTCTGGGCATATTTCACTGTTCTCTTTCTCATCCTTTGCAGAAATCTAGAGTTTGTGAAAGAAATCTGTAAGGACCTATATTAAATGAATAACTAAGTTATTCATTTATGTTCCTCTTTCGTTTCCCATCCTACACCCTGCTTATGCCCCTGCCTTTTACAGGTAATGGGGACAAACTCTTCTTGACACTACTGAAGCAAGGTTGTGTTTCCTGTATACATCCTTATTAGCTCCCTTAAGTATTTCCTTTTGCACACAAGGCTGGGACACACAGTTCATTGAGTGTGGACCCACCAATTAATTTTGACATAACTCGAAAAGACTGAAGGTCGTGCCAACGGTCTTTCATTTCCTCAAAGAAACAGATTTCTCAGAGGTGTCTAAGACCGACTAGAAATTATGCTTCTCTCATCCCCTTTATCTCTCTCATTTTCTTGGGCCATGAAATCTATTACCCAATCTACCTACCGATTCTATTGATCTATCTACCTATCTTCTATGTATGTATGTATATATCTAATCTCTATCACCTATGTATCAATGTATAACCTATATATCTCTATCATCTCTCTCTGTCACTCTCACTCTCTCATCTGTTTATCGTCTATCTACCTACCTATCGACGGAATGACCAGCTCTTGACAAAGTTAACCCGATGTTACTGAGGTCTCCAACATGTACTCAGGACGGGCTCCTTAGTGCAATGTCCTCTGCTCCTCTAGAGCTACCCCTGACTCAATTCCCAGTTTTGTTTTCTGCATGGCTGTTAACACTGTCTGGGTTTATCTTTCTTCTTTCTCTGTTTGTTCTGAATTGTTTTCTAACCATTCTCCTTCATTAAAATTGATGGTAAAGTGAACAGGATTGCCATCTGATGTGAATTCCCAGCATCTAAAACTGTGTTGAGCAAATAGTCAGCGCTCCATAAATATTTACTTAGTTTTGCTCTAAAGGAACTGATGGAATAGAGAGTTTTTCCTAAAGGACTCATTCCCTTTCAGCCAGGATTCTTTCTCCTTCCAACCTCCAATGGCCTGCTTCTTGATATACATCTAATAGAGAAGGCTGTGTTCAATGGGCAGCTCTCTTTAAGGAAAAGGATTAAGAATCCAGCCCTTGAAAATCACCTCTGCTCACAGAGAGCTCATGCAGGCTTGTATAAATGTATGCAAATCACATATAAATGGCCTCGTAGTCCCTGTGACTCCTCCTAGTACCTGGAAAAGACCCTAGGGATAACCCGGCTGGGACAGAGTCTGCACTGTCAGGAAGATGCACACAATGATCCCAGTTTTAAGTCTCCCGGGAGTCTGTGTACATCCCCAGGCCTTGCAAATTCACAGATTTTGATCAAGGACATTAAACCGAACAATGAGGCTTACAGCAAGAGGAGAACAGCTGATAAAGCCCATGCTCCCAGCCTCCCAAGGCCCCCATACACCAAAGCAATGGAGCGGAGACCAGAGATGTGGGGGTCTCCCTCCACATCACCCACAGGAGCTGCTCAGTGAGAACCCTCTATGGCGAGGCCTCAAGGGGCTGCATCCAAGACAGCTCCCCTCCTCAAATTTAGCTTCTCAAAGGTCACCTGCCAGCCTTCTGTAGAAAAGCACTGGCCAGGATCCCCAGGGTTAAGTGTGGCTCTGTTGGGAGCCAAAAGGCAAGTCTGAATGGCCACACCAAACATCCGCCCATCTTCTCTAGGGCTCTGCTGGGCTGCAGATCAAAGCAACCCATTTAAGAAAGGATCCCTAAATGTACCACAGGGATTTCCAAAACTGCATACCAATGGTTTCCAGTGGACTGAACTGAGGACACCAGGGACCTGGTAGCTGAAATGGTACACAAGGCATTGCCTCAGATGAAAAGTCAGTTGCACGTTGTAGTTGGTTCACTCAGTATTTTTTTTCTGCCACGTATATTCATGGTCAGTATTTAGATTTCATCTAAAATGTAGGATTTCTGGCTCTCTTGACACTTTAGTAGAAATGGCCACTTTAGATTAAGGAGCCCCATGGACCAATTTACTGGAGGTAACTAGGGCCCACCCCAATTATACCCCCACTTAGTTAGACTCACCTCTGTTCCCTGTTGTGTACCTGGCTTGGAGGTCAAATGTTCACACTCTTTTATTGCTACCTTAGACTGCTCCCCTTCTAGTAAAGACACAGTTTACTTCTCCCAGTATGAAAATGAAATCTAGTCCAAAAAGAATGGTTTTCTCAGACCCTCTCTGTTTGCTTATTCAGTTTACCTTCTACCTCTGTTGGCATCAACTTAAACTAGTATGTCTGTCAGGAAATTCAACTTACTATCTATAACAAAAAGGAACAAGATGGCTATTAATTATTGAGATGACTGTGTGAAAGTCAGGTTTTCAGGGCAGGTTATATCCCCGGCACCATGTTGAGTACTTTACCACCCATGGTAGTCACAAATGCCCCATGGAGTAGGTCCCATTATATCTACCATGCCCACTTGAGAAAAATGGTGTGCAGAGAGTTTAAACAACTCACCTGCAGTTCAGTAGCCAGTAAAAGGCAGAGCTTATTCAAAGTGTATCTCTTTAGATAGTCTTGGATCTTTTCTGCTTGGTTTTCATCCTTCCTAACATCTCTAAGAAATAAAAAAAAGCCACATCCAACATCCATGCTTCTCCAACATGCAGAAAATCCCTGCAGAAATGGTTCTCAATTGGTTTTGCAGAGCAAACATTTGATCTGAGGGTTAGTGTCCTCAGGAGAAATCAGCAATCCAGAAGTGGCCCAATTCCCCTTTTATGGGGCTTTCTGATGGGTAGTATCCAGAACCCTATATGTCATTCTACAGCCTTCTCTTATATCCAAGTTCAAACGTCCTGGGAAATGGAACCTGTACCTTCCATGACACTATTAACTGTGGTCCTCCATAGCACAGCCTCCTAGCCATGAGTCTCCCTGCATTTAGGGTACAGTGTTATTCACCACCGGGAGCTCTGCAGCTTCTTAGACTTTGCTGGATATATGTTTGAAGGAATGCATGAATGTGATGCTGGCCCTGATAATTACATTTCACCATTGGAAGATGACCTCAAAATTTGATGAATCTAGTAATGTATAATTTTGCTGAAGTGTCAGCTTGATGGTTTGTGAGAGTGAATTAGATAGCTAATGAATGAATCCCAATGATCACTTAATTTTCCCATTCCAAAGTGACTTCAATTGGCCCTGACTCATCTTTTTTCTTTTTCCAGCTTTACTCAGGTATTGACCACTAAAATCTGCATATTTAAGGCATACAGCTTGTTAGTGTGATAGCCATTTACAGTGTAAAATATTCGCCACAGTCAAGCTAATTAGCAAATCCATCAGCTCACCTAGATACCACTCTTTCTTTTTTTTTTTTTTACAGTGATACTATCTCCTCCTAACACAGTCACTCTTGTTAGGGATCTGAGAGGGTCCCATATATTTTCAGTTACGCTGGTTGCCATTTATGGGAAACTGTATTTGTGGTGATGATACTTGTGAATTCAATTATTTTGAAAGATTGGAGAACTGTTTTTCTTTGAATACCAAAGCTCTCCATGATCTCCTCTCTAGAATCTAACTGTCTTTATACCATTAGGATTTGGATTTATTTTTTTAAGTCAGTTTGAGGGTGACTGTCCACCCACCTTTACAAAACCAATAAAAAGAATGAAGTTGGTCTGTATGTAGTAACACTGAAAGAATTCCAGGTTGATTTACAAAATCAATAAGAAATAATATATCTACTATGATGTCACTTACATAAAAAGCAGGTACACAATACTGTAGATACTATAAATACATCCTCATTACATATATATATGCATATGAAAACACAAAATAAAAATATAGACAATGATCTATAATAGTGGTGTCTTCTGGGGGAAAGGAAGGAAACTAAGTTAGTCGTGGTGTTATTCAAAATATGTATTAACCTTTTCTTTAATGTTTCTTTCTTATTTTCCCTTTCTTAAAAAATAAATCTGCATTTCCAAGCATCATGTGTCATTACAATCTTAAATATGGAAAATTCCATACATCTTCCCTTCACTTATTTTTAAAAACCAATAAAACAAAACAAAAAAATCTTCCAGCCTCACAATTCAACTCAACCATTAGCATTTTGGTGTAATGCCTACCATAACTGAGTTGAAATCGTACTATATATGTAACTGTTTTATTTAAAATTTTTCATTTATTATGAGGCCCTTCATAGTCTTTATTCTACTCATTTTCATGGATATAATAGTCCACTGAGTGTACATACTTTAACGTACTACATTACATTTGTTCTAATTTGGGGGAGAATTAAGTATGTGATTAGCATATTAGAAGCTTGCCCCCCATATATCTGTAAGAGAGATTTATTCTGAGAAGGAATAAAGAATCAAAATGTTTGAATATTTTTAATTCTTCATATAGAAGTGAATACGTATCATGAAGAGTTTTGAGACATCTCGTTTTAGGACAGAAATGCATTGTCCCAGAGGGGCCTGCAATACACAGCAAGGTCCTCGTCTGGCCCGACCTGGAACTAGGCAATCCACAGGGAGACAAATAATGCACTCATAGTAGGGAATGCATCACGAGGCCCCCTCTAAGCCACTTCAAAAGCTTAATAGCTCCAGAGAAGACTCAAAGCCAGAACCGAATTCTACAGTCCCACTTCCAGGAATGATCAGTGATCAGTGAGAAGATGGTGGTAAAAAAAGAAACAAACAAACCTTCTGTTTTCCCTCAACTTACTATAATAACAACAAATGAAATTACTCAAGTAATTCCTCAATAAAAACTGCATCTCATCCTCAGTGGGAGTTATTCCAGAGAGATTGAAGGAGGGCCATGCACTCTGAACCCAGCAACTAAATTTGCCTTTGTTGTGAAAATTATCTTATTGATTCAGGTGGTTCCCTGTAGCAGGTCAGTGGCAAGAACACAGAAGCCATGCTAAGGCAAACGTGACTTGTTACAACAGATTCCCTGGTTAAATTATTTAGTAGATTCAGAGATAGAGGCGACCTCTTATAAAAGGCCAATCTCCACTTACCGTTTGTATAAGGGTTGACAGTCTTTTTATTTGTCATTACACGAGCTGTAGCATTATTTACCTATGTACATAGAAAACTCGAGTGAGCACATATTCCAGAGCCAGTCCACAGTTCCATTAGTTGCATGCATTATGACTGTGATTATTTATTAAAAACGAAAACAAAACTAAAATGCATTTTAATTTATAAAAGGCAGTAGGTGCATAACAAAATCATACATTTTTATAATTACATTTACTTCATAACCATTTTAACTTACAAATCATTTCAATACAGCAATGTCATATCATTTAAAAGTTTAATAAGGAGACAGTAAAAGCAAATTAAAAGCAACTGCATAATTGAAGATTTAAAAGCATGCATGTACTCCATGGTAACACAGAAACAATAAATACTTTTTAAACATAAAATAAAGTTTATATGAAGGAACATGCAGTGGAGTAGAAGAGGGGAGAGACAGGTACAAGGGAACATAAATATCAAAAAAAGGGACAAACAAGTTTTAGCCGTGTGCAACACTGTAGGACAGAAGAACCATTGGGAAAGCAACATCTAGCATTCAACACTCGGAACAAGAGCCTTTCACATTGCAAGGATTAACGAAATCATTCAAGCTTTAAAGTCACAGCTAACAAAAGGAGAAAAGAGGGTGCATTGTTTAACACAATATGAAGTTAACAATCTGAGTAAGATGTGCACCGATCATATCTCAATCCAGTCAGTGCCTTCCAGGCTAGCTTAGAACGTACACTCAATTACAGGCGTACCAATATCCAAAAAAATAGAGCATCAAGAAAACTTAATACAACAAGTCAAAAAAATTCACGTGGTATATATATATGTATATAGATATATCAGCACTAAATACGTGAAACGGCAGATGGACTTCACCACTTACCATTCACCACCATCGCCAGCATGGATTTGTATACAGTTACCATGGTTACTGAGAGTTTGGTGAGGGGCCTAAGCGTTATCGTCGAGGGGGGAAAATGAAAGGCAAAATATGCAACATCTTACTCCAAAGACTAAAGCATTTGTAACTGGTTTTTTTTTTAAAGTTTTAACAAATATGGCCCTGTGGCCACGTTGAGGGAGATCCAGTGGTAGAAAGAGCTGATTCTGAGTATCGGAAATTTTAGCATTTATTTTTTGCAGTGAAGTGGAGCCAGATATTGAACAGGAAATCCTGTTTGGTTACTCATTTTATTATCAAAAGAATACAAGGACTCAAACAGGCTTCTTAAGAAAAAAAAAAAATGAAAGGTATAAGGACAAAGACCTCTCATTGTTTTTTTTAAAGAACTGTTCTTTCAAAAGTGGTCTCTTTTCACAATTTGGCTTAATTTGCACACCACTGTGGATCCCTCCTCAACCCTGCAGTGGAAAGAAAAGAAAAGAAAAAGAAACGGTTCTATATTCGGTTTTGTTCTGCAACACTGTCTCCACGTTTGGAATCTATTGCACCCTTGATTATAAAACATGGAAAATAAAATTAAAAAAAAAAACAAAGACAAAAAAAACCTTTCAGATCAACCTTTCTTTTGCCTCATGTTTGCCATCCACCTTTCATCAGAAATAAGAGTAATGTAACAAAGTAAACTTTTCTTTTTAACAAAAAGTAAGGCCAGTTTTCCTTTTTATATATAAATATATATATATATAAACAATGACAAGGGAATAGGGTCACATACAAGACACAATGATGCATCTGAAACGACAAATGAGCGTGAAGCAGACATTTATAAAAAAGATGAAAAGGAAAATATTTCGAACATGCACCTCGATTTTACGGCCCTCTACCACGGTGCCGTGTAATTTCTCCCTCGCCCTGTCCGCATCGGCACTATTTTCGAAAGTTACGAAACCAAATCCCTGCATGCAGGAGGGAGAAGGGAAAACAACATGCAGATTATTATTTCAGTCCACGACCACTGTGTAACGTTCTCTCGCTTTAATCTCTATTTCTCGTCCTGGCTTCAGTTCTGTAACATGCAAATTAGAGAAATTATAAGAGTACTAAGGTGTGCAATAAGTAAGCGACAAATGTGAACAAGATTTTTTTTGTTTTCTGTCACCAGATTAGCATGTAACCCCTGAAGAAGTCAAAGAATGATACCAAAAATACCTTTCTAAATGTCACTACAGAAGAAAATAAATCTAACGGAAAGAAAATGAGATCAAAATAAATTTACAGTGTCTTCACAGAGAATAAAATGAAATAACAAGGAAAAGAAAAGGGAACCACTTTCTGGACATGCAAATTAAGAAGGAAATAAAATAAAACGTGTGCATGAAATTCAACAATGAATGCCAAAATCTTCTAACATTGCCTACAGAATCATGCCGTGTGGTTTTAAGAACATCTCTTCTTCATGCAATTTTAGGGTTATTCAAATTTATCAATTCTACAGCCTTTACTTCTCAAAAAATAAAAATTAGAAGCCTAAAAAAAAGGAAAGACCTTTTTTTAATAATCAATCTTAAACTCTGATTTATAAACGAAATAATCACATGAAATGAATAGAAATAAACATCAATCAATAATGCAAACAGTCCAATTGACCAATAATGCAAACTTTTTTAATATTAATACTTTCCCCTCCCCCCAAAAAACAGACATGCTTCTGAATTTCTCCATTTTTCAGACTAGTGTATTAACCAAAAAGGGACATATGTATACACATTGTAAAGTTCTAAGACATAATGCTGGTAGTCATATCAACAGGGAGAAAATAAAAAGCCTCTTTAATAGAATGTTATTTATAATAACACTCTGGGCACTTCCTCTTTTTCTGATAGATAATAAACAGTCCCTTTACTTCACCACTGGCAATATTTTGTTTTAATATTTCAGCCTCAAAAACAACCCCCCTAAAAATCACATTGTCAAAATCCATCTTTTTTCTTCACTGACACTGTTCCTAAGAAGAGTACAGAAAATATAACACATTATTTTTAAAGCCCCTAAAAACATTTGTACATCTTGTTCAGAAATACACACCAACCTTTTGAAACAATTCCAGTGCAAATCTTCCCAAACTGTTCTGGTTTTTACAGTGTAAACTGGGTGAAATAATGCAATGTGTTGGGACTTCTTTTTGCATTGGGTAAATGTTGCATAGGGTAAATGCTGGCTTTATGTTTAGTTGGGGAAGTTTGATATTCAGTCCTACTAATAAAACAGACAATAACTACAAACCACAGGTCGATATAACCAACTAGCATTAATTTGCAAGCCCTCTCTAGGTCGCTAAAGTGATCTGCAATGCTCAGGATTACAGAGGTGTTGCCTACATTAAGTACTCAAACATACTAACTGATTAGTTATGAAATACCAGGTCTTCAATGAGTAAAAGACAGAATTAGGGGGCTTTGCTCTATTTATTGATTCTGACTCTTGGCCAGTGGGTCCCAAAATTAGCACATCAGAAGGAACTTCAGAGTATATTAAATGTTTAGGTCTCTGAGACCCACCCTGTATCTACCAGATCAGAATCCTAGAGTGGAGCCCAGAAATCTGGCCCAGCGGTTGGATTTCCTTGGCCTCTCATATCCTGGGCACCATCAAAAGAAGGTTTTGGCTCATTACATGAAGTAGAAATATTGTATTGCCAGTTTCTATACAGCAACCTAGGGAGTGGAGTGAGTTTGTGAAGGGAGTATCTGTGTGACTTGGTTATTTGGATCTTAGATGCAGGGATAAAGCTGAAATCACACAGCAGTGTTCTCAGCCTCACCTCTACGCCTACCTCCCTGGATGCACAGCCATTTAATAGGGAATACCAGGACTCTCGCCAGGAAAGAGAATCCATAATCCAAGTCTTATCAGTGGAGGGCTTGGGAGCATCACTGTGTCCACGCGTACCAGCAGTCATTGTTACAGGGGCACTGAGAACACAGCCAGGTCAAATGGGGCATTCAACCCACCTGTCAAACATTATCCCAAAGAACCAAGTCATCGTGACTCTAGTCTGAACCCAAGGCCGACCATACTGGCCTAAAATCAGCGTTGTGTAAGTCAGGGAGAGATGAAGGCAGACACAGAAATACGTCCTAAACCCCAAGGAAGGTTCATCAAGAACAAGGGAAGGACTCCATCTGGCTCTCAAGGCCTTACTGTGTTTTGAAGTGAAGCTAATACACAGATTCTCTTTATGACTATTCTTACTGTTACTTATTTTCTGCTAAACTTCTCTTTTTCTTCTCTCTCTCTTTCTTTCTTTCTTTTCTTACTGAGATGCTCTGTACATCCCATTTCCAACTGCTGAGATGACTAATTAAGATCTGAGAAAGTTGGGTTCAAAAGAGCTTGCTCTAGACACAGTTCCCCAAACACCAAAGGGACTTCCCTACTTTTCCAGTGGACAGTCCCACCTCCCACCAAGACAAGAACTGAGTGGCCTCCCTGGTGGCTCAGACGCTGCCAGAATGCTTAGAGGGGAACTAGGTCATAACCAATAACCGTGTGGCCATTTTTAGGTAAGCCCCCTCTATCAAGGACAGGTCTGGCAACTATGAGAACAGGTGCCATGGTTCTTTCTTTGAACCTGCTTCAAGGCCCGAAGTCTATCTTAAAGAAACCTCAGCTTACAGTTCTTAACAAAATTCTGAATATTTTTTAATCTCAGCCTTTAAAAGAGGGACAAAAGAGGCAAACTCTGGTCTTGACATAGAAACTGAGTGTGGTGCCCGTGGGTAACCCTTAAAGATGAAGGGTCCACTGGGGCTGCAGAAGGGAAGCACATGCCACAGCCTGCTGGATGACAGACACTGCTTTCAGGGTTTACCGCTACATGGGGATGGGGCACAGAAGGCATCAGGCTGCTGGAGAAAAGACTGTGCTGTGTGCTGCCCTAGGATGGGAAGGCATATATTGACAACTCCAAGAGGGACCGCCACACAAGGTGACTTGCTTATTTTAAAATCTCGTGAATCATGACTTCTGACCCTCTTGCATCCCAGTTGTTGTTGTTTTGTTTTGTTTTTGTAGTGTTTGTTTAAGTGATGGCTCCCTTTTCTGTATTGATGCAAATGCAACATTTTATATCTTAAGTAAAGGCTCTGGCATACCCAGGATGGAGGACAGCACCGATTTTTCATTTCATGTGAAAATACAATTCGGCTCACTTCAAGTGCAGAGAACTCCTGTCTGTAAGAGAGGAGCTACTGATAAAAGTCAGAAGGTTCATTTTTCTGGGGGACTAAGAGCTTCACATCTCACGTCTTGCTAGCTACACTGGCACCCACAGCACCTCTCCCTAGGAGACCATCATCCCTGCCTTCCCCTGGGAAATTCTTACTCATCTCTGCCTCAGCTTCTTCCCAGGAGCCTTCCCACCTCCCAACAGTACTGGTCAGCCTGCCCGGGTCCTCAGCGGCCTCCCCTTGACCACAGAATGCAGCATGTTGCGGTGTTGCTCTTCGCCCCCATCATCTCCCCTTTGCTATTTGGGGACACCCGGGGCAGGAAGCACTTCTGTTTTGCTCACGGTTGACTTCACCTATCTTGTACCTGGAATGGGGCTGATACTTAAAGATATCTACTGAATCCAAGATCAGACTGGACAGTTCCTCGGTACTTAAACAATAGCTGTATCTAGGTGTATCCCCAAATAAAACATGTCAGAGCTGAACGATGGTTTTTAAATCTCCTCTAAGGAAAAATGAATGGGTGATGGTTTCACTGCTAAATGTTATCTAAGTCTCATTTTTGAAGGCTGGCATATCTTTGGAAAATGCGGCTTCCTCGTGTACGTGCTCTCCATATATACATGGACCACTGATGCTATGCATTCTCAGGTTAAGACAGACACTGCCTGTGTATGCATAGGTGCACATGCACATGCATGCACTAAACACCCCCAGAACACACAGCCTAAGTGCTCACTTAGCCTTGAGGGAGCTGCCTTGGGGACTGTCACCAAAGAGAATGGCCAGAAGGTGAGCTTCTAGCGCTTACGGCCCCCCCTCCCATCTCCTGGCTGCTTCTCCAGCGCCAAATGATGACAATGAGGTTACAACAAGGGTTCAGGTTGCTCAACTGTGTAAATGGAAATGTTCCTTTTAATAAAGCCCTTTCCGTAAAGGATAAAGTCAAATATGAAAAATATCCTTGTGTGAGCCGCTGCCCCCATTTAGCAGTTCCCAAATGGACTGCCTCGATGACACCCCTGTGGTACCTAAGCAGTCAGTCCCAACACCCACAAGTCCGGTTTGTGCAGACGGAGCATGCCCACTGAGAGAGGCTATTTTTGATATTTCCTAACAAAAAAAAAAGCTGCACCAAGTCCGACTCGAGATGTGGCCAAGTTAAATGGTCTTCCTCCTGGAGCCCCAGAGACTGGTTAATCATGGGAATGATGAGAAAAGTCCTAAAAATAGCACCATCACTGCATTTTCAAAATAGCAAACGATATTCTTCTTATGTCCCAAACATCTCTCAGAATGAATTTTCGTAGCTTTCCCCAACTGGCAAAAGTTATAAAACAAAACATAAATTTGATACCCATTAAAAAAACCCTTAAAAAGCCGTAGTGATACAGACTTAGGGTTAGAAGGAGGCTGGCCAACCTCCCAGGTCTTCTCTGATTTTGCCAGGAGTCTATCAGGCCTGGGTGCGAAGGATCACGATGGGCACGTTTTTCTTTCAGACTGCTCTGCTCTGCAGGACTAGAAGTCATCCCTGTCGCGGTTTTCACAGAGGAGGCAGAACGGGAGCCAGCTTACTGTTCCCCCTGCCTAGAGGTCAAACTACCGACATACTACAAGAAGGACCATTAAACACCTGAAATTATCGAAGAACGGCAGGGTCCCTGAACTCGCAGAACCAGAGACTGTAAGGGATTGATTTCATTTGTACACATCTGGGAAATCACAGAATCACTTTGGCTGTGCAGAAGAGAATACTGGAATTTTCTTCCTTCAAATCAAGCAGCATCACCCTCTTCAGTTAATACGAAGCCTCCTTTGCAGGGAGAGGTGCAGTCCAAGGAATAGTAAATTCAGATGTCTGCTTCATGGGGAGCCTCTGTGCCCGAGAGAAAACCTCTCATCTTAGTAACCCTGCTGGACACAGACCTGTCCCGAATTGCCTGTGTTCAGGAAAGTTAATGGGGCTCAAATTGGCATCTCTGTGTATCCAGGAAGCAATTTCTCTCCATGTCCACTTTCACAGTCTGACGGTGCTGGAGAAAGGAGCTTCAGATTCCTGGCAGCCGCGGGAGTGAAGCTCTGAACACAAGGCCGCTCTCGGAAGCGGTCACTCTCTGGTAGCTGAGGTCCGTGCTTGAGTCCCTTTACAGCCTCACACCCTGGGATCCCTCAGCACCCCGTAGCTATGCCCAATGCCCTGTTTTCCTCGAGGGAGAGTTCTGTGAGTTTTCTGTGGGTGCAGGCCAAAGGAGCCCATGTCAGCACCCACAACATGCAAAAAAGGGGTATTCTGCATGCAGAAGAAGCGCTGGCATTTGTCTTACACAGGAAGACACAGTGTTTGGAAATTTGATGACAGGCCTGGAAGGGTTCTTAAGACACAGATTGCTGGGCCCTGATTTCAGAGTATCTGGTTCAACAAATCTGGCTGGAGCCCGAGCATCTGCACTTCTAGTGTGTTCCCAGGTAATGACCAGTTTCATAGAGGATGATTGAAAGAGTTTGGCCTTCCCCTCCCCCACAACATACTTCCATTTTTTGAAGATACTGGCACTCCTCCACCTCACCCCTGATTTTTACTAGCACTGTTAGCTCTAGGAAAACCTACTTCAAAATTGGTTTCCTAGGAAAAAACAAATTTAAAACAATGCCAAATTACCAAATGCGGATTAGTAAACATACTGATGAATAAAACTATATTCAAAAGGTTGGTGTATATGAGATGTTTCTCCCTTACAACCCAGGAAAATAACTGCACTTTATTAATACAGAATAATCACATATTTACCTGCTCATGAGACTATCAACTCACTTTTTAATATAAAGAACATAATTATCACTGCAAAACAAAAATGTAGCAACATTATTTTTTTAAGCATGGGTAATTTTCCTCTGGAAACTTGATATATAGATAGATAGGTATGAAACAGCAACTTTAAATTATCCCCTTATACATTTTAAACAGAACCCAATGTATTTCCCACCATTTTGGAAACTGGAATGGTCTCTAAAGGAATTCCCCCTGGGAGGGTATTTTCACAACGTGCTGATTAAAACAGTGCAGTTGTTTCCCATTATTCATTAAAAAAAATTAAAAATAAGCTAAACAGTTCTAAAGTGAATGAAGTTGCTTACCTTTGAGCCTCGCTCATTAAAAATAATTTCAACATCTAAGATTTTACCAAATTGCTGCAAAGAAATAGAAATATTTTATAAGCAAAAAGAGAAATGGAATAAGTCATATTAAGCACACTGGTCACTATACCCCAAGTCAGCATATCTCTTCTCTCTTAATATCAAGGATATACATTTTATGTTCTTCTATCATTAAAGATATGCTTGAACCAAGAGAAAATACAACCCCACATATTATTTCTATTTTACTGCCTACCCCATCAAGTGAGATATCACAGCAGGGGCCTGGTACTTAATATGGAGTCAAGAAGCTAATTCTATTTTCCTTTCTTTATGTGAGCATGATTGCTTCCCAGGCACAGAGCAGCAGAGATTAAAAATGGCTAGTGTGTATGCTGACCCTCCTAGGCTACTCCACGAGCCCTAGAGAAACACCCTTGATAATGTGAGATTCTGGTAGTAAAATGTCCCAAAAGAATACAGTGGTGAGGAATTTGGCCCCAGCTCGTATAAGAGCTAGTGACAGCCAGGCCATAGAACAGGAGTAAAACGAAGACAAAAAAGCATGCTATGTCATACAGGCACGCATCGTCATAAGAGACCAGCGTAGTGGTGACTTGTCACAGGCCAAAATGTCCTTCTCTCAAGAGGAGTCTCCCTGTGGTTCAACAAATGGATTTCAGACGATTAGCAGGGAAAGGCTGTATAAAAAGTAGAAGCAACTCCACATAGTCTCGTCTAGAAGCACAGTGTCAGATCACACATCAATCGGGCAGCTGGATAAAATGCAGATGCCGAGTTAAATCGAAGTTTCAGAATTTTCAGGTTAATGATACTCCATGCCATAGTGGAGACATACTTACACTTAATAAAACATGCTATCTAAAATCCAAATTCAACTGTTGCACCTTGGCATTTTGTATTTGCTAAATCTGAGAATCCTAGTGAGGAATGTACATCAAGCAATTCTTGATTCACCCTTAAAAAAAAAAGAGAACATAGACCCTAAAACCAGAAGCACTGAATACTCCAGAGCCCTTTTCCCCGACATGGGAACCCTTTCAGTTCCCTTAGACCACAGGAAGTAGAGCAGGCGTTCTTTGAGTGTGGTCTGTTCCACATGAAGGAAGGTGGGAGAGGGGGACATAAAAGTATGTGACATGGCCCAGGGACAAATAAGATGGAAATTTTACTCTGTGCAGAATGAGAGCAAATGCTTGTTTTCATGATTTAAAAAGAAAACAGAACAACACAAAGTATTATTTCAATTCTTTTGTTTTTTTTTCCCAGCTTTCCTATCATTCTGTTTGCTTTTGCAGCCTAGATTAGAATTGCATCCTTTATAGCGTAGGAGATTCTGTATTCTTTCTCTCTCCCCTGGGCAGAAAGCTTGAAGCAGCCTCTTTTAGCATAGGACAGCATAGTCGGGAAGATGGCAAAAAACGAACAATGAGAACACAGAGGAATGTGGGAGGCATGCTTCAGTCGTAGAGCACCGGCAGACCCCAAGAGTGAATGTCAGGAAGTCCTAGTAAGAGTCAAGAGCAAAAGTATTTGGAACACAGAGGCTCTCCTCTGGAACGTACAAATAAATTACCTTCTTTGGAAAGACAGAGAGAAAAACACGCATACTCCAGTGGCATATAAATAGTTCAAAACCTGAAAATAAAAGTAGTTCTGACTATGAGAAAAAAAAAAACCCAAAGCTATGTCACCCTGTGTCACACACGTGCGGCCATCCCTCAGGATATGTACCCGGTCAGGGCATGACAGGCTGGAAATTTTCCTGTTGAGCAGAAAAGCTTCTCAACTTCACAGGAAGAGATGAAGAAGAGAAGACGGAGCTAGGGCAGCAGAGCAAAGGACCACACTGCCAGTGTGTGCGATGGAAACCTAGGAAACACGGAGCTAAGCCTGTACTTCATGGACGCTCAGATATTCTTGTGGTCAAGAGACTATCATCCTTCTACAAGACATTTTCATTGCCCTAGATTTGGGCAGAGAAAAATCATTAAAAATAGAAGAAGAAAACTTTCAGATTTTGGAAATGAAAGGCTTGCTGGATTTCACAGGAAACAAGTCTCCAGCTTTGAGAACTCCTCGGAAGCAGTAATTTTGATAAAACCTCCTTAGAAAATTCAGTTCACAGAGATAGGTATCATATTTATTTCTGGCATAAAAGCCTGAAAACACACATATTTATGGGTAGAGAAGCTTGGAAAGGACTTCTTCCAAAACCCATGAAGAAATGTCATCTACGGAAGACTCTCTAGGCAGCCAACACAAAAACATTTCCTGTAAAATAAGGTCTGGATGAGACAGAACCAATCAAGAAGTAATCTTAGCATGTGTCATTCCCTAAATGAAACAATGACACCATATGCCCCAAAATGGTCTCAAATGTTTGCCTCTTTGGCAGCTCGCATTCGGCTGCCGATTCTCCAAGCCAGTGAAACAAGCTGTAAAAAGGATGCTGATATAAGCCCCATTCCTCAGACAGTTGTGTACTATATTTATAGTATCAACAGTTTAATTGGGAAGTTTGGTACTAATGATGTAAACACAGCTGGCACGTTTTCAATTTAAATAGACACGACTCATTCACAGACACAGCTAGCATTTGTTTGCTCAACACCAGCGTTCAGCCGCGTTCAAACAATGTCTCAGAATCCACGCAAGGTGTCTCAATAGCTGTACCAAGCACAAAATCCAGAAGCTTAAAGGAACGCGCTGGGGCAAATATGTACCAGGCATTTTTAAACACTCTCCGATCAGATAATGTTCTTCTGAAAAACTGTGAAAGATGTTCCACGGACACATTATCAAACATGCAAGTAAAGGTTACCTCAGAGAGTACACGGAGAGGCTGAGAAAAGGTATCATCTCAGTTTTCTTAGCGGCTGGTTTCATGTTGAAAATGCAGGAAGAGGAGGCACATGTCACATTCCCCCAAAATGGCTTCACTACTTACTTCAGTAGATGAGATTCATGCCCAGAGGGACTGTATTTTGATAACAAAAGTAAGCACGCATATTGTGCAAATTTGAAACCTCTACTCGCAGAGAAGCTGTTTCAGCAAACAATTCTATGATACGAAGTGTTGTATCAGTGGTCTGGATATATTATAACCACCTCTTTCACCCCAAACCCAGATATGCTTACATTTTAAATATTAAGGTACATTAAGCATTCTATTCAGCAGCAAGCCATTGTAACTAATTTGGGGAACTTCCATATATTCCTTTCATGAGATCATCAAGAATTCAAACATAAAGGAAACGCATTTATGCTTGATCCCTGAAATAAAGACTAAGCTCAAGAAGAAAGTGGCTGTGTCAGGACCCTACATTTCCTTCCGTGAAACTTCCAGAACCAATATTGCTGATCATATACTAGATCCATTTCACTCCAACCCACCCAGTGTTTTAAAGACTCCGGCTTCTGCTTTGGAGACTGTGTCCAGAAAACTTCTTGACCAAGGAATGTGCCATCTTAAAAAAAAAGGAAATCTATGATGAGCTAGAAGATTTAATGCCAAACAGTAGAACAAGTGCTTCCAAAAGAGAGTAATGAATACAAAGTGCAGAAGTGGGTGATGAGAGAAAGATAACCAGGATGCACTCAGAAGGTAACGAAGCCACAAACCAAAAACAAAAAGTGAAGCCCTTGAGGAAACCATTGGGTTGCAGGCTTCATGGTGGAATTATAATGGTTACAGAGGTTGCTATGAACACGTCCATGTGTTAGGCAATTTGAGGAAGGAGCTGCTTTTTTTGTTCTGCTGTGTTTTTGATTTGAAATCCCCTCGGCCATATTTAACAAAAGGGACAAAGAAGAAAAGCACAACCATCTTTGGGATTTTTCTCTGTAACTTGTCCTCATCCCAGCCCCTGACAACGTGAAGGGACAGGAAAATTAGCAATGAGAGGCGGGAAGATGGCTCATGTCGAAATGACTTGGAAACTACCCGATTGGTACGACAGTACCTATGACCGGAAAGAGGAAAATGTACTTGATTCTCTCAACTGGAGGGTGGGGAACCCGTCAGAATGTTTACAGAGGCCTTTCAGTGTGATTCATGCCACTAAATACATCACATAACCAGAATGGGTGTGGCCACCCCAATGCTTGGCTCGGAAGAACAGATTTTAGTATTAAAATTCCATTTCTTCAGGATAGCATCTATAAATCAAGAAGGACTCAGTGTTCTTACAGAGGCCAGGAATCCATCCATGCCCCCCAATTGTTAGAGATGAAACTCTTGAAAAACACTTGTGTACTTTTACAAATGGACACAAATGCTATTTGTGAGGAACAAAATTAATTCCAGTATTTCTAAATGTATGCTGCATGTTCTTAATAGATACTAAGCTTATCTATTATTTTGTCCGTTGCTTGAAAATTTTGACTGTTACAAAATCGGCTCTGAAACCAGTCGATGTCGATGAAGGTCTGACAGCTGGGAGGGTGCTGGATGGTCTGGCAGGCTTTGCTCTGCGCCACCGGCCCCACCCCTAGGAGAAGACAGAGCCGCAGATAGTCATGCAAGCAGAAGCCTTCTTTGGGAGTTCTGGGTGTGAGATATTTTGAACACCTCTCTGGCTTAAGAGTGGAGCGCTCCAGTAACGTTCAAGGCAACCAAGA
Organism: Smutsia gigantea; assembly: GCA_032199065.1. Lineage (NCBI taxonomy): Eukaryota > Metazoa > Chordata > Mammalia > Pholidota > Manidae > Smutsia > Smutsia gigantea. The sequence continues at coordinate 67,199 of JAVSCE010008416.1, forward strand.
AAACCAGGGAGGGAAACCGCAGTGTGTGACAGTGAGGGGTCCTGTCTAAGAGCAGCAGGATGGTCATTAGGAGGACCAAATTCAAAGCCAGTATTCCAGTGGCACTTGCACGGTAAAGATGGACTAGAGGGCAAGACATGTTCCTAACCCGACGTGGCAAAAGGAATCTAATTCCTCTGGCTGCCCACCGTGCAAACCTGGTCTCACTGCTTTACACACACTTAACCTCGACTCTAACTTTGAATGCTCTGCACTTTTCAAAGTCATCGTTGACCTGAGAGTGCCCGAGGGCATCTCTGCTCTGCAAGAGTTAGAGGGCTGAACTCAAGGTTATTACCAAATGAGAGAGATAAAAGTGCAGAAGCTGACCTTTTCCACTGAAATGTCAGGATTCAAGTCTGGGTATCTTAAATATTAGGACGCTTGTTCTGCCTCTGTGTCAGATGCATACTTGATAAACATCATGCATGTTAAAGACATCAGAGGTGCACACCAACCCCACAATCCCAGCGTGATGAACCAGAGCCTCCCCTTTCCCATGGGGAATGACAGAGGCTCTGCCCAGAGCTGGGCATTAAGGTTGGTTATCCTCTTATTCCTTTCGGAATATTTGCAACCATCCATAAACTCTCAGAAGAAGAATCTCCAGGCAGCCAACCTTTACTCTAAGTCAAATGTGAAGAACGTGGTTCTGTTCATTGAATCCACAGACACTTCCCATCCGTGCTGAGATGTCACAGACAAACAGACTGCAAGTATTTTGCAAAAATGAATGATATCCAAGCCCTGTCATAGCGCTGTCCTTTGGTGGAACTGAGCCCAAAGAAATGGCTAATTCATCCCTTCCCAAGGTGAAGAGTTCAGGGTACCATCCAGAAAAAAGAATCAGGGTCATGATGTCTCCTGAGGAAGCAACCCTATTGGCTAGCTGTGGCTTCTGCCCTGTTCTGCATTTCACCGTGGCACCCAGGCAAGGCTGTCACCACAAGGAACTGAATTCTCACCACTGATTCCAGGACAATGTATAGTGGGGGATGCAAGTCAGACCTGGAAATCTCCATGTTTTTTTTTCTTTTTTTTAATGAAGCTTTGTGCAGGACTAAGTAGTCTTGACAGCTGCACCTGAAATCTAAATGCACAGTTCTTGGGAAAGAGTCTGGGATGCAGAAATATGCCACAATGATCTGGCAACTACCGAGAAAGAACCAAGAGGACCCATTATACTTAATTTAGCCATGACCTGGGGGCCCAGGCTGTGCGATGCAGATCATCAATGGGCTTGTTGCCACGGTGTGTTACCTGGGAGTTCAATTTCCATTTGGCCTTCAAGTTGCTAATTATAAGACCGTGGTGCAAAGGGGAAACACTGGTGAGCATATGCAAAGAAACTTACACTAAAATCATAAAGAGATCTTAGCCACAATATGCCCACCGATTAGGCTGTAAAATGCCTCCCCACCTCATGTGAACATCTCACCTTTGTGTTGTAAATACCAAGAACTTACTTGAGGAGGGGAGGGCTCTGGGGGCCAAAGCCCGCACTGCAGAGGAGGAAAGCAGTACTTACGCCAAACATTTGTCGGAGGTCAGGATCCCTGAACCTGAAGGGGATGTTGGAGACGTGTAGCCGCTTGGGCTGGGACTTGTTTTCCGTGTTTTCAGAAGGTTGTGTCTGGGGCTGACCATCCGTCGGTGCCGCGTCATCTGTCTGCTAAAAGAACAAGAGCGAAGAGTTTCTGAGTGGCCCCACATGCTCTTTCCAAAGTGCTTCTGCTTCCCCAAAATGGTAGGGACATGTCAGAACAAAGGAGTTAAGGGTGGGAAATAAATGCTGGGTCACTCACTCACTCATTCAACAAATATTTACTGACCCTCCACTGCGTGCCCACCACAGATCTGGGATCAGGCAGTGAGCCGAGCAGAAAAGGAGCCCTGCCCTCATGGAGCAAAATTCTTAGGAGGGGTAAAAAGACAAAAATCTCATTAATAAAAAAGCAGAAAGCTGGCAGAAGGAGAAAAATAAAACAAAGGGAGGAACTAGTTGTGGCCAGTGTGGGGTGGGGTGGGAAGTTTTAACAGACAATCAGAGAAAACCTCTTTGAGAAAGGGCCCAGTGCTTGTTAAAGGTAGGAGAGGGTATATCCCTTCATCAAAGCAGTTCAAAATCTTAAGAGAGACCTCCGTACTTGTTGGGACTGTGCAAATAAAATATTAGTAAATATAGTAAAACGCTTGAAAAGGCTGTTTGGTATTCTGCGGGCCAAGTAACCATCTGATTGACTTAAATTTTGTTTTTAAGGTTTTAGCCTTTTGTTTCTTGATTTTGCAGACCTGTGCTGTCCATTGCAGTAGATCTCACGTTGGCTATTTAAATTTAAATGAATCAAAATGTAATAAAATGTAACAGTCAGTCCCTCTTTCGCACTTTTTTCAAGTGCTTAGTAGCCGCATGTGGCTAGACAATGTGGACACGGCACAGCTCCATCACTGCCAAACGCTCAGACTGCGTGGAGGTAGATAATGTTCCATGATTAGCATTAACTCATTACTCTGCCTTCCATTCCCCAACCCCCAACAAAATAAAAGCCTGGATAACATATTATATTGATACCCGTAGATAGGCAGGAACTAGGAAAAAAGTAATAGTAGCATTTGCTTTGATTATAGCCATCCCCATAGTCCCAGTTCTAGAGTTTTAACACGTCAGAGATGGTTCATTTCTAAAAGCTTTCTCTGCAATTAGCATGTACTGCCTCTAGGTGGCAGTAGATGACACCCACATTGCATAATCAGCTTCTCTGAAAGGGTGATGGGAAACCTACATGAGAGCCCATCAAATGTACCAGCAATGACTCATCGTCACCTACTTATATGCAGTTTAGTGTAACTGGGACAAAACCATCCATGCAGGCATCCAGATGTAAAATAATAAAGATGTAGAAGAGGGGACAACCTCACAGTGACATGTGTAAAATACATACTATATGTAACACATATTACATATCATAATGTTAACATATATAACAATATATAATTTTATATAAATATATGCATGCTTACATAAATTATATTTATTATATATTATGTATTATATATTATCTATCTCTATATATATAAAGCTAAAATAACATGAGTGTAATTGGCAACTTTCTGATCACTTCTCATATTGATTGGCAGATTTCATTGCATTCTCCTCCCTAATTCACCCTGAATTGCATTTTGAAGCCAAGACCTCCCAGTGGCTGGCACGCTCCTCTTCCAAACTGGTTGGTACCAAAAGCCCCACCAGATGACCTCTTCAACTTTTAGGTGCAATGTCATGAGGACAGCAACAGTGCACGTGGCCATTCTGTCTATGCTGCTGGAGTGAATAAGGAGGGGGATGGCGATAGCTTTCTAACCTGAAAAATGAGTAATAACAAGAGTGCTCACCTGGAAGGCCCTGAGGTGACTGAATGCAATAACATGCAAACTTGGCAGAGTTGTGACACATGGCATACAGTCAATAAATGGAAGATAAGGGATTCTTTTAGAGTGATGGTATTTTTTTTTAAGTGTCAAATATGAGGAGTAAAAAGTCTCTCTCAGAAACCATAAAGGAAAGGTTCTCATTTGCTTATTAAACTCATCTTTCCTGAGCAGCTACTATATATTGGACACAGGTTTGTCCTCCAAATCACATGCAGTTCCCAGCCGAGCAGAAGAGAAAGAGGTAGAAAAAAGACAAGTGTAATACAGACTATTAAGTGCTGGGTTTAGAGTGAATCACAGAGGGCAGAGTAAGCTTAAGTCTGGGACACGCCCCATAGCTGCAGTTTCTGCAAGACTTGCCAATTTCGGAGGTTAAACTTCAGGTGGGAGATGCCTAAGAGAACAGGGGAAGGAGGCTGTGCCAGCAGAGGGCCAAGTGCATGTAAAAAAGCAGAGAGGTGAAATTGTGTTCAGGATTCAGAGGAGTGTGTGCAGACCTGCCTGCCACGGGTTGGTAGGGCGTGGATAAGGGCAGGGCAGGAGCACATTGCAGAGGCAGGCAGGGGCTGGATCACAAAGGGGCTTGTGTGCAGGACAAGAGTATCAGTTTTGTAAAAGCAATGAGAAGCCATTCAAGGACACAGCAGGGGTGTGGCATGACCAGGACATACAGAGGCTGAACCACTTGCAGACAAATGAGAGATGCCGGATTAATGGCTGGCTGATGCCCTGACTGAATGGGTGAATGAATTATGAGTGTATGAAAAAAACTAACAAATAAGGACTGAATGATCAACTTGGCTACTTTCAAATGGTAGGCAAAGAACAATATTATAACACTGAGACCCAAGCAGAGCAGGAACTGTGTTTTCTCAGCTGGCAATAGGAGGTTTGGTTATGAGTCCAAGAGCTGGAGATGGCCTTGAAACATGGGGTGGTCCTTTTTCAGAGGGCTCCGTGGTCTTAGTACTCTGACACAAGACTCTGAGCTTGCAGGAGCAGCGGCCAGGACCCAAGCTTCCAGGGCCCCTGTTCCCTCCTGGGAGAAGTTGCTGTTCAAATGCAAATTAAAACGAGCCCCTTCTCAGTCCCAAGAAGGAAACTTAGATTTGGACTTGAGCATTAACTGCTGGATGTTTCAGCTTAATACACCTAATTAGGAATTACAGAGATTATGATTAAACATATTAAATGATTAATAGCATTATGCCGCTCATGTGAAAATTAAAATTAATCATCTTTAGTCAAACAGGACTTTGGAGGAATCTTTGCGTTGTTTCCTTTGATAAAAACATACAACGCTCAATCATTTTGTTGCACGTGCCTATACACAAATGCTCATAAATTGTTATGCTGGAACATCTGTGTGTTAAAAGGAATTTTTAAAGATAACGAGTTAAATAAATAATAAGCCAAAAATGTTTCAGACATCGTGGGAGACTGGAAACGGAGGGATGGGGAGGAATGTCAGGATACAGAGGCTGAGAAAGAGAAACAGACAAAAAAAAATCTTTCAGGCTGAGCATGCGTGTATATATGGTGTGATGTCACACAATGGGTGCGGACCCAATGCAACAGGCGATGAACAAAACGGCTATTACAGAGCTTCAATGAAGTATGGTGGGGTTACCCCGACAGGACAGATCCTCACCCGCTCTTATGTTGGGCATATTGGGGTGTGCGTTTTCTCTCTGACTTTTTCTGGGAATTGTCAGGGAAGCCATATTCAGAACAAGCCTGTGGCTTATGCCCTTGTCACAGTCTCCTAAAAATAGCCCAAAACTGGGGGGCTTCAAGCAACAGAAATTCCCTCACTGCTGTGGGGGCCAGAAAGCTACCAGGAAGGTGCTGTCAGGGCCACACTCCCTCTGGAAGCGCTCTGGGGGATCCTTTTTTCCCTCTTTAGCTTCTGGTGGCCTCTTAGCTTGCAGCTGCATTTCTCCAATCTCTGTCTCCATATGCATTTGGCCTTTGTCCCTTAGTGCATCCGAGGCATCTTCCTCTGCCTTTTTCTTCTTATGAGGACATTAGTCCTTGGATTTGGAGCTCACCCTACATCCAGGATGATCTTGTTTGGGGATCTTAAACTTAATGACATCAGCAAAGACCATTTTTCCAAATAAGGTCCTATTCACAGGTTTATGAAGGTCAAGATGTGGACACAGTTCCGGAAGGCCACCGTTCCACCTACTACAATCTCCTACTAACCAAATAAGCAAACCAGAAGTCCATGTAGAATGAGTCGCTGTATCAAGGCGTGTCAACATGTATCCAGGAGTGCATGCATTTTCTACCCCTCCAGGCAGCCTGGGGATCTCAAAGGGCTGGCCTCAAATCAGGTCAGGGGAAGCAAGAATGTCCCTACCAGAGCTGCCCCAGGTTTCCATCAGCCACACTGGTCACTTTAATGAGTTCCCTGAATAGAGAGAGGATTTCAGTTTTTCCTTCACCAGCCTTAGCTCGGTACCACCTTTCTGCCCCTGCCCCTGGACGCGAGGACGCCCTTTAGCAGGGCTGAGAGACACTCCTCCAGCCTCGTGAAAGGTGTTCAACACCCCAAGGACAGGGGCCTGCCTGAAGGCTTCCCGAGCCCAGCACTGTACCTCACACAGAGGCATGCGTGATCACAGCGCTCCTGAGCAGTTCAGTGAAGCCCATGGCAAAATCACAGAGCGAATTTCTAACGACAAAAATAAAATAATGTGAAAAAGCTAAGACACGTGCTAATGGAATTAAACATCTAGAATGTACATTCCCAGAAGGCAGGCACTACCTGGCTTCATGGCTGCTGCACGTCAGGCTTAGTGGGAATGAACAGCTGGAGGAAGAACTCTGGATGTACCTGTGTCTGGTATTTTTTAAGTCACTTTGGCTCTAAAGTGGAACGCAGCTGAATTGGAAATGAACCTTATCACATTTTGGGGGGAAGGCAGAAGGTGGGATACAAAAACCAAGCAAACTAATGTGGGTATATTCGTTGAGATATGGGAATACATTAAGAAAATTAAGGGTGTTGGAGGTGTAAGCAGCATGACCAGGCACCTTCCTTCTCAGGAGCCTCCAGGCCAGGCCTGCACCCTGGTCTACCAAAGCAGCACTCTCTGGCGCTGGCCCCCTGACTTCCTGACACTCCTCCCTTCTTACTCACTGGCTTCTTGCTTTTCCTTTGACACGCTCAGCATGTTCCCTCCTGAGTCTATGCGCCTCTTATTCCCTTTGCCTGGAAAATTCTCTCCCCACGTGGCTCGCCCCCTTTCGCCAGTCAGATCTCTGTCCAGACATCACCCACCAGAGAAGTCTTCACTGGCCCCAGTATCTAAAACATCAGCCTCTCCTTTCACCTTGCCCACTGGTTTATTTCATAGCATGTATCACATCTTGTCTTTGTAGTATAATATGCTTCTGTTAATTTCTGTAGCGTCTGCCTTCTCCACCAGAATGTAAAGTCCTTGGGAGCAGAGACTGTGGAACTTCCACCCACTGTTTGGTCCCTGCCTCTAGGGCAGAGTTTCTCAACAACAGAAACGTTGACACGTGGGGCTGGTTACTTCTTTGGTGAGAGGCCGTCCTGTGCAGGGTAAGATGCTCAGCAGACCTTGGGCCTCCAGCCCAGAGAGGACAGTGGCCTAGCCTGAGTTGGGATGACCAAAAACATTTTCTGGGCTTCAAATGTCCCCTGGGGAGTGTGAGGGTCTCAAAACTGAACCAACTGAAACCACTGACATACAGCACATGGTAAGTTCTCAGCAAATATCTGGCATAAATGAATAGGTGGTTTTCAATAAGAGAGGTGCACAAATGCTAACTTCACGTCTCTCTGGGCCTTAGTCTGCATGTGCATAAAATTAGAAATACATATATGTCTTGGACCCTTTAGAGCGGGGTGATGAAATCAAAGTCAGGTGACAATTAAATCCCATGAATAAATGAGAAAATTATTGTGAGCATTAACAGTGTTAAGAGCCGTCAGCTTCTGCTTTTACTTCACAGGCCCTTGGATGCTGATGGCTCTCAAAGGCAGCCTCTTCACCACGCAGAAAGGCTGCAGGACCCCACATGACGGGAAGTCCACTGACCTGGGGAGACGCAAGCAGCACTCGGCAGCGATTCCCAAATAAGCTCTTTAGGACAGTCAGGCCAGCTCCTGCCCTGCCTATTAGCAGGCAAGAAGTGTACGCAGAATTCTTCCTAATAAACAAACTCCCCAGATATTGGCCCAGGTTATAAACGTTAAGAAAACACCACCGGCACTTTAATCTCCTGAAGATCACTTAGTGCTTCCGCAAAGATCCTAATAAAGAACTGCAGGCTCCCTTTGCTATAATCGTTCTTAATTCAATGAATAGCTCTGAGCAACCCAAGGCTAATCCTGGAAAAATTGGATTTTGATATCGACCAATCCAGGGATGACTGTTAGAATACGCATAGTTGTATAGAAATATGTGCCTTTCAGATTACTGGCCCTGCCCCAGGTTTCGGCTCTCTGAGCCCAGGTAGGCACTGCTGAGTTCACCTGCGTGGAGTCCTTCAGGGATGAGCAGGTGCCTAGAAGCAGACCCACAAGCAAGGGGTACTGTGGCTGGATATCTCCTAGTTAAGCTCCAGTTCCATCATTTCCTAGGCCAGCTCTTTAACCTTTCCGGGCCATCTCCTCAGTGCAAGCTGCAATGAGAGAGTTCTGTCACCAAGTTGCCTGTGATGCCAGGTTGATGCAGTCAACAGAGCTGACAGTCACACAGGCGGATGAGTAAAAGGTGGAGAAGTTGTCGGCAGAAACTGAAATTCAGAGAGCAACTGGTTTGGGAGCACAGTGCCGAGGGTACATGGGGGTGCAGACCATTATAAATAAAAAGAAGTGAACCAATTTATATTTGATGAGGGGTAGCCACTTTTACCACCCCAGAATATGTCTCTTTAGCATAAGGGTTATTTGGGGGATAATCTTTTTTTTTTTTTTTGAGAAACACCAGACACAGGAGAAGCTCTAAAAACAGAATTAAGTTACCTTTCCTAAGGGATATTTATAAGGGAAATCTCCATTTGGAGGGGTATCTCCTCTGTACCAGGAAGAGAATATGATCAAAATTCTAAAACTCTTGTCGATGGAGAAGGCAGGGACTTAAATCTACATAACCTCACCGTTGTTTACTCTGGGTTTCCTGGTAGCCTCTCAAAACTAGCTCCCCCCAACCTCTTTCTTTCACCTTTTGCTGGAGAAGGTATTTAAGATGGTGACTTGAGTCATTTTGGAAGTTACTCAGTTTCCCTGGGTCTCTCCTACGTCTGTAGAAAGTATACATGTTATTAAACTTCTGCTTGTTTTTCTCTAATTGATCTGTCTTTTACTACAGGGGAGGTCTAGGTGGAAGACCTAGAAGGATAGAGGGAAAATTGTTTTTTCTCCCTCACATGATTGAATTTAAAAATGTATGTGGTCACAACACAGCCGTAGATTCCAATTCAAGGATGGTGGTCGGGCGCTTTAGGGCAGCTCTGGCCAATAAAATAAAATGAAAGCCACATAGATAATTAAAAAATTTCTAGAAGCCACAGTTCAGAAAAAGTAAAATGGAACGCGGAATTCCTTTTCAGAATATATTTATTTTAACCCACTTTATCAAAACTATGATTTCCATATGTAATCAAAGGAAACGATATTTTACATTTTTTGGTACTAAATCTTTGGAATCTTGCGTACGATTCACACTTAGGGCCGCTCATCTCAATATGGACACTGAAATGTCACTGGAAATACTTCATCTTATTTAGGCTTTGAAAAATTGACAGTTGAGTGGACAAGATTTCCAAGCACACCCAAAAGGTTTCTAATAACTGAATCAAGTGACTGTTTACATTTAAATCAAAGCTGAATCAAATAAAAAATTCAGTTCCTGGACAAACCCGCCAGGTGAACAGGTATTGTAGCTTTGGAATAATGGCCCCATAGAAATGCTAATCTCCCAAAGCTTGGATGCTGTGACTATGTTATTCTCCATGACAGAGGGGATTAAGATGGCTAATCAGCTGATTTAAAATAGGGAGACATGCCGGTTTACCCAGCAGGCCCAGCGTGAGTATCATGGTCCCTAAAAGCAGAAGAGAGCAGAGGTGTAGCCAGTGTTGAAGTGTGGGAGGTGAGGACTCAACCCACCATCACTGGCTTTGAAATCGGAGGAAATTGACCAGGAGGCCGAGAACGAAGGGGGCTGCTAGAATGCAGAAAAGGCAAGAAAGGGGTCCTACCCAGAGCTTACAGGAAGAGACACACTCCTGAAGACACCTGGATTGAAGCCTGGTGAGACCGGTGCCAGACTCTGCCATCCAGATCTGCCAGCACCTCCGGGGAGTGTAACTCACTGGGCTGGTGAGAACCTGTTAGGGCCATAACAGAAAGCTAACGCGCTCCCTCATCAGAGGCATATGCACAGACGCTCCTGTCACTGCGAAGGTTCTACTGGACTGCGCTGCTTTAGATCAGTGGTGTCTTGTGGGGATGGGAGTGGAGAATGGATTTAAAAGGGAAGGAAAGAGACAGAAAATGTCTTCTCCAGGCCATGATGGTTGGGTGCTTTGAAATTAGGAGTATGGTTATTTGGAAGTTAACTCCCTATGCCTAAGTTTTAAATAAAAAATACTTTTAAAGCATGAAACAGACTTGCGTTAACAACTTCCTTGCGTGGAATTGTGAGGATTCATATAATGTACACCACATAGACAGGGCTAGGCTGTCTATGCACGTGACTCTACTGTCAGGTGGAAAGATAGACATGAACAGCGGAGGAAGGGGAAGATAAAGTTCATGGAAAAAACTGCCCAAGCTCTCCAGGTAGGGGATACCAGGTCAAACTGGTCCCATTGCAGGCGCAATTGAACAACACTAAGAATTGTCCAAACCACACCTCCTCATAATTTCATTAAAATAAAATTGTGGCTTTGCTCCCGCTCACCCCCATGGGCTTTCTGGGTGCCGTTCTGGGAAAAGACATGTGCGCCAAGAGGAATGTATGTAGAACTAGAGCTGTCTATCAAATGACCTCACCCTGTCAATCAAGTAAACCTGCCTTTGTCTACCTTGACTCTGGTTCTGCCTTTCAATTCTTTGTTGCAGTGGGGATGAGGACCGTGGAGAATGAACTCAACCCATAAAACTATAAAGGTTTTCGAACCTATTTTTGTGTACATGGACACACTGGGGGCTTTGTGAAGGCGGTGGGGGAAAAGGCATATACATCTGAGTTTTGCATATAATTTCAGGAAGTTTACAAATTTCCTGAGAGATACACAGATGTCCATGGACCACTGGATGAGGACCACTGCTGTGGGAGGCATTTGCCCTTCCCCTAGCTTGAGCTGAGACATTTGATGCTGAATGCCACCATCCACTGGTTGCTTCTAAGCCAAGTGTGGAATTGGTTAAACAGTCTGGGATGGGGAATTGGAAATAAACTCTGCTGAGGTCCTACTGTGAGCCTGGTATCTTGCAAGGTGTTATTCATACCTTATCCCATGGAATCACCAAGAATACTTGAAAAACTGAATCACAGAGAGATTAAAGGTCCAAAGTCACATAGCTAGGAGATAGCAGAACCAGGGTTGAGTCTAAGATTTCTAACTCCACATCCTAGACTCTTAAGCTGTTAATGATCTCTCAAGGTCAAGGGGACAATGCTTTGAAAAGTCTAAAGTCTGCCCAACCCTAGGGGGCAACTGCAAAGCTTTTGTACAGAGGAGTAAAGATTCAACTGATGATGTTCTAACAGCCTGTGCTCTATGTCTGGGCTGGAAACAGAGCAATGAGCTCTGTAAATAGGACTCTATCACAACCAATGGACCCAAACCAGGCTGCTCCAGACCTCTGAGCTCCTACAACTCTGTGGTCCCCTCTGTTGAGCCCTTATTTTTTAATGGCCGGTTTATTTATCTCTCTGTTCTACTAGAACAAACATCCCAAAGACCAACATTCTATCACACATCACATCATTTCTGAAGCCCTTTACTGTGGCACACAGTAGGCATTCAGCAAATATTTCTGGCATTGTCCTAGCAAACCTCTCGGATCTGGCCACTTCTTTCTCCACAAGCCTCTCCAATTCAGCCAAGAAGGTATCAAAACCCAACCCAAAAGACAGGAGGCCACTGGAGTCCCATTTTCCCCCCAGTCAGCCTGTTGAATATTCAGCATCTTCCGTTTCCTACTGGCTCCCTCCCTTCCACGCACAAAGTGCTTAACAGTGATAAATAAAAAGTGTACTTTTGCATAGCCAGCTGCTTTTCCCTCTTCCACCAATCAAGTTATTTCTCAGAGAGAAAAGCTTGTGAGTGTCTTGGAGGCATTATTTGATTAAGTTGACAATATTATGTGAGCGATGGTTGAGTACCCATTGTGATGTACTAGGGACCAAATTGATTTGTGTAACAAACACTCGCTCTGTCTCTTCTTGCAGCCCGAATATCGGGTCTTGATTTCACCAGTCATGCTGGGCACCAAGTGAATTTACAGGGTCCACAGTCCCTCCCTCTCAGTCTGGAGAGAAGAGCAGGGGCAAAGCCTGGACTGCCATAATTCAATACATTGTATTATAAGCTCAGAAAATAATATCACAGAGCTCTGCAATATACCTATTTGATTTGATTTGTAAACCTGATAAAAAAGCAATCGAGAAAAGTTCAGGGGGAAAATATATATGTCCTAAGCAAAAAATGTAACTATCTTGAATGTGTGCAAAGAACCAAAGAGCTGGGGAGAGAAAAGGTGGGGGAGAAAATCATGCATACTAAATCAACTTCATACCCGGCGTTAGACAATACTTCATAGACTCCATTTAAAATGAAGCAAGACTGTGAAAAGTTATTTTCTATTAAAAGTCATAATAATGGTAAGCCCAGGGAATGTGAATTAAAACCCACGTCTCAGGTTTTCCTGCAATCCTACTTCAAAAAGGGGCTCTCGCGGATTCACTCAGCTTCCCGCTTTTTCATTTTAGCTCTGTAGGCAAACAAATAAGTTAATCACACAGCTTTGGATGTAGCGAATGCCTCCTTCCTAGCTCGGCGGGGCTGATTCCACAGCCAGGTGACACAGATTTAAGAAATTCATCACATTTCCCTCAACTGGAATAAATTCAATGCTCTGCTGGGATGATGAAATTCCTTAGAAAGGGGAAGCGCTGGAGGACAGAGAAGGGCTGACTCCAAATTCTTTTGCCATTTTTTCATCTTTGAAAGTATAGGAGGAGCATGCAAGGGGGGGCCAAGTGTTGAACACATTCGTAAACGAGATAGGCTGTCAAGGTGTCTGCATTAGTCAGCTCGGGCTGCTGTAACAAAATGCCATTCGACTGGGCGGCTTACAACACAGACATTTATTTCTCACAGTCCTCGAGGCTGGAAGGCCAAGATCAAGGTGTCAGTAAATGCAGCTTCTGCTGAGGTCTCTCTTCCCTGCTTGCCACCTTCTCCCTGTGTACTAGCACGGCGGAGGAGGGAGATGGCTCTCTCCCCTTCTTCCTCAAGGCCCCCACCCTCATGACCTCATCCAGCCCTAATTACTTCCTAAAGTCTCCACCTCCAAATACCACCATCCTGTGGGGTAGGCATTCAGCATGAATTTGTGGAAGACAAAATTAGCCCACAGCAGTGTCATAGAAGCAGTGGGAGTAAGGAACGTGTCTGTCCTAGAGATGGACAGGAGTTTCACTGGGCTTAAAGTATTCTCTTGCCCAATCATTCAAAGGATATTGGTTGGGTACCCACTATACATCAGTCCTGGGGACACAGCTCACAGGGGTGGGAGTCTGTATCTGCCTATCAGAGGACAGAGTTATAAGACCACAGAAAGTACTCTTTCTCTGCGTTCAGAGTTTTGGTTTTTAGTTCCAGGGATAAGGAGTTGAAAATAACTACTACCAATAACAAGAATAACAGTAAGCATTTGTAGACTCTGGAACCAAACGATCTGGGTTTGAATTTCAGCTCTACCACCTCCTAGCTGTGTGACCTTGATCAAGTTACTGAACCTCGTTAGGCCTTATTTCCTTCATTGAGAACAAAGGCATATTATCAGCACCTACGCCAAATGAGTCAATGCACGCGACCGGTAACGATTATGATGATCAACATCCAGAAGAGTGCCTGACCCTGGGCAGCCGTTTAACAAATATTGGTTGAATGATCGGCGCTCTGCCAAGCTCTCTGCATGTACTGTGTTTTGTGTATCACCTGATAACTCGGAGAGGAAGATTCTATCATTTGTCCCCATCTTATGATAAAGGAACTGAGGTTCAGAGGGGCTAAGAGCTTCTTCAGGATGCCCAGCACATGGCAGAATGGTTGAGAGCCCGGGCATTGCGATTACCTGGTTCAAACCCCTTAGCAACATCTCAAGAAGATGAACTGACCTTTTTCTGACCTTGTTAAAAACTCATTTTAAACCTTCCAGAGTCAAGGTGATTCAAACTCTCTTCCTATTGCTATAGACATGTGTCCTCATGGGCCTGCAGCAGGGAAGGGGCACTTCCTACCTCTTGGCCCAGCACTTTGCAGCATCTGTGTGAGAAGGTCCACCTCTGGGGCCTTCTTCCTTCTCCCACTCTGTTGTCTTGCTCTTTTGGGGCTAGAGGTTTGGGGAAGAGACTGAGAGGGAAGAGGGCATCCAATGAAGTAAGATGCATTCTAGTGTTGAGAAGCAAGTGCCCCTTTCTGCTTTATTTCTCATTCTGCTGGAGACCTTGTGCCATGGGTGGCTTCTGTGGCTGTAGGGGAGACTGAGGTGTCGATATGCTTCGGTTCCTTGGGGTAGTGACCCCCAAGCCATCCTGTCGTCCTCCACTGTTGCTGCAAAATCCTCTATCTTGAAGGTGGGTGTTCAGTCTCCTGAGTCTCCTTTCAGTGCGAGTCCCCTCCTTCAGTATTGGGTTTCCTGGAATCCTTAAAACTCCTGCCCTGGTGTTCTGAACTTCAGGCTCCTTACAGTGCCAGGGGCACACCACAGAGCACAGGTGGTGACTGCCCTAACATGTTCTCCAGGACTATTCCTTCCCATCCCACTGTCTCAGACTATGCCAGCCAGCCTCCACCTTACTAAGTCCTCTGGTAAGAAGCAGGCACGGATCTCTAGTTAGTGACATCCCCACACCCAGAGAATTTAAGGAATATGTCAGGTTCTCCCAGGAACTCTGCCACTACCTTCTGCTCGCGTGGCCTCTTCTGGCTCCGTAGCTCAGCATACCCTCCCTGCTGGTGTGCCCTGCTGCCTCCAGGTGTGTCTCCCTTGCAGCTTTATTCTTACTCCACCTTAGCCTCTTGGTTTTCTTTTACCCTCTGTCCCATCAGAAATCAAGACCAACTTAAACATCGATTTAAAAAGGAAAAAATGTTGATATTTTGCAGAGAATCCTCAAATCTACATAGCTCAAAGATTTTCCCCCCAACATATTATGCAAGATTTAATTTAACCAAATGGCAAATCTGCACATTATGCTAATTTTCTAGGCTTAAGAAAAATGCTGAGAGCACAGTTCAGTTGCAGAAAATTGGTGATGAATTTAAGATGGAACTGATCTCAGCTAAACTCCCTGGATTTCCCTTACTAATTACTTCTTTCTTTGTATAAATGTTTCAAACAAAGAGACAGGCACTCCTAGGGTTTTGTTCTAGGACTACTGGGGTTTTTCCAGTATATATCAAGACATGTGTAAATATCATTCTTTGGAATGTGGATATGTCTATTCACATGCATTTGATACTCAAAGAATCCTGTCACATAAAGTACACAACTTCTATAAACTGATAGAATTCAGCTTCCGAGTTCCAGATACTACTCATCACTAGCCTCATTTCTCCCACACTAGAGGGTGGGGTAAATATATGCTGGGAAGTGGAAATACTAAGAAATACATTCTGGAAATAGAAATGACTTCATCTCCATTCGAGTTTTCTCTTTGCAGACAGCAAACTTTTTCCTAAAGGGCCAGAGAGTAAATAGTTTGACACGGTGAGCCGTACGGCCTCTCTTGCACATGAAAGCACTCACAGGCAACATGTACCCAAACAATGAGCAGGGCTGTGTTCCAATAAAACTTTATTTACAGAAAAAGGTAGTGGGCCATAGTTTGCCGTGTTTTTTCTTAGAGGAACCAATATCCTGGGTCTACACTGTTCTGTTCAGCTACCGTTTAAAGAGCTCCTGATTGTTTAAAGAGCACTTGTTAGATGTGAGGGATTTAGGACGAATCTGACAAATGCAGAGCCTCTAGGATCTCCCAGTACTGCTGGAGAGAGAGATGATGAACTGTATAATCACAAGACAGTGGGTGAGTTCTCTTAATGAAGAATCTTTGGATACATAATTCGACCAGAGGGGAATATGGGAAAACTACTCAGAGAAAGTCTTATTCATTTAGAAATTTGGTGGGTACCCATTAACGGGTCTCACAGGCAGACCGTTAGGTGGTCTAAAAGTCCAATTCTTGAAATAAAGAAAGAAAAATATCTCCTAGTCCTGGAGTTCTCACTCATTTAATTGTCACTCATGACTCTCAGAGAAGAGGGTGAGGCTTGAAGTGTAAGATTTGGAGGTGAGACTTGATGCTGTGTGTCCTGGGGCAAGTCATTCACCTTCTCAGAGCCTCCTATGTCTTTATTTGTGAAAGACAAAATACCAGCTCTTTCCTGGGTCACAGAGAAACAAATGGGATTCTGTCCCAGTAAGACCTTTCGTTATGTCAGGGTGTTGTGAATCTGTAGTCAATAATTTCCACTTCTCTGGGTTATACAACTTAAAACAGCAAGATTCGCTCCCATAGCAGATGAAAATATGAAAACCACTGGAGCAATAACTTCATTAGGTCCCTCAATTGAGGACACTTGGATTCAAGCCCAGCTCTTGTCAGTTTCTCACTATGTCATGTGTCTGGAATGAAATTGACTGCTCTGAATTTGGTGGCCTTGCAGGTACCCGTCATTATCTAAAAATTCAAGGCTCTGAGACTCAGGGAGGGCAGGCAGGGTGGGTGGGGTAAGAGTCCCTACCTTGGTAAGGGATTCTTGGTCACCCTTTAAGGCAAGATGCAGGTTTTGTGGTCTTGGAGGGGGAAAAGATTTGCATGTGTGAGATCAGTCCATCTCCAGGTATATGGCCTTTAGATTTCCTCTGTCTAAATCACCTGGGGAAGTGTCAAAAATGCAGACTTCTGGGCCCTACTCCAAAACTCACCATTTATAATAATAGACCTAAGGTGAATCATTTAAACTGATCCTCATGGGTGACTCTGATGTACTCTTAACATCTTAATGGCCACTGTTTATACCCTTGTGGCAATCCTATGAGTTTATGTGTCTGGATTGAGAAACCGAATGGGACTGGAGCCTCCAATTTCCAACTGTCTGACCTTGGGGGTGTTACCTCACCCCTCTATACCTTACCTCCCATGTCTTTACAATGGGGATTTGTGAATTCATTCACTCAAAAACTATTGGTTGACTACCTTCAATGTGCATGGAAAGGAATCAAGGGCAGAGGGAGGGTAAGCCCTGTAATGCCTGAGATGTGCAGTGGCTTAAGGCGCTTCGTGAGCTCTCAATAAACAGTCATGGAGATACACCGACTATCCCCGTCTCCACCTTCCAAAAGCAAAATCATTGTTTGGAGAACAAATCCCAAGTCCTGGATTGGATCTCTTGTATATCAGGGTTTGCATGCAGCTATTGGACCGCCCTTGATTTGGGGGGTGGGGGGGCGGAGCATGCTTTCTCCCTGCACTAAAACCTTACCTAGAAAAGAGACTTTATATTTTTAAGGAAGATGGTGTGGGGGTGGGGGATGGATCATAGTTTTCTTTACTGAAGTCAAGCAAGACTTCCTTATGGACCTCAGATGTGCCTAGTTTTTTCTTTGAGGTTATGTATATGGAGAGAGAGAGAGAGAGACGTATAACGTATGCATCATCATCCAATCACAAAATTGAATTCCAAGGTAGATGGAACACTCTGATGAGGAGGCTCACCGGTGACTGATTATTTGATGCTTTCTATCTTTTATATTGAATTTGAGATTACAAGCCTTACTTTTCCATTCAGCCCTGCCCTGCAGCTTTTCCTGACATTTTGTCATCTCTGCCTAAACCTTTCAGGAAAGGCCTCTGAACCATTCTCCTATGCTGGATGCAAGGGAAATAGGATTACTGCCTTATTCTTTAACACAGAGCACCGTACTTCATGGAAGGGTAAAATAAAATAAAACTTCAAAATATTTTTTTCAATTTTCAGAAAAATCTTTTAAGGTGAGTAACAGTGGAGTTCATTTAGCATAACCACCCATGAGCATTTGTTAGGAATATGAATCCCATCTACATTTTTCAGATGCTTATCATATTATATGTCCTTTTCTTACACTTCCTTGAAATGTGCTCTAAAAAAAGGCTGATGGCACTGGCTCAGAAATTTGAGTGTGTACCAGGATCCCTGGGAACTCTTTAGAAATGCAGATTCCAGGGCTCCAGCCTTTTGGGGCTGATTTTATAGTCTGGAGTGGCACAGGGGTGGGACGGCAGCCTGCTCACCATGATCCATGAGCACCGACTGTTTGCTTTTCAGGGATTTGGGGAGCCTGTTTGTCAACACAACCTTGAATAAAAATTAAAGGACATAAACCCACAATTAAATAACAGAGATAGGAAGGTAATAATTATTTAAAACTCATCACTTCCTGATTCTTCTACTCCATTTTACTATTAACTATATGCTCTTGAAGTTTTTTTTGGGGTTTGGTACCTGAGTAGTGGAAATACCATATAAGGGTGTGTATGCTACTGGACATCTTTAGCCAACCTGTGTTTAAGGATGAAGCATTGGCAGCTTGCAACTGGCTATGGTGGAACCATTATATGGTGGAAATACACAAATGTTTCCAATCAGCCTCTGGAACCCCTCCTGTCCTTCCTCTGCCCCAAACTGGATGTTAAACATTTACCAGCATATCACTGACTGCAGCGAGCAACATGCATGCCAGGCAATTTTAATAAAAGTGGTTTCTGGGCCATAGTTTAAGAAAGTGCCGATAAAGCTTTAGAAATGTCATATTCTGGTCATTTTACCAGTTGTTTTAAAAACTCTCCTTGGCAGTAAGGCAGTGCCAAGCATTGATGAAGATTCTATGATCAGAAATACCCGTGTTCCAGACCTGACGCCATGACTTATGGTGACATTAGGCACGTTAGTTGACCTCCCCAAAACCTCAGAGCCCTCATCTTTAAAATGGGTTTTGACTACTCACTTTGCAGATTCATAGTGAACAGTAAAGTAAGATATCAGGATATAGCATCGAGGCTGGCTCCTAATAATTGTATCAGTAAGTGATAGGTGTTTGATGATAATCAAAATAATGCTGATGAGGTAGTTACAGAAGCATTTGGGAGGAATCCCCTGAAATCATGGAAACAGTTGATGGGTATTAAACTAAGTAACCTGAAATTAACAAGGTTCTAGGGGAAAAAAAAAGTCCATTTCAACCTCTTCATTTAAACAATTACAGCCAAGCAACAATAGCAAACACTAATATTATAACGTCAGTGACTCCTCTTTACTTTGATTATATTCTTCACGACGCATCTGTGAAGTCAGTGCTAAAGTTATGCCCATTTTATAGATGAGGAAACTAAAGCTCCAGAGGAGGTCTGCACAGCAGGTAAATATTAGAATGGGTCCCAGAGCTAAGGCCTTGGGCTTCTAAGCCAGTGCCCTCCCGCTCACTTCATGCAGGAGTCTTGGGAATGAAACTCTTTGTCCCTAAAAGGTTGTTGAAGCTAAAACCAAAAATAGGCCCACGAAGGGGAAATTGAAGGTAAATGTTCCATGTTAGATACGTATGACAAATTCACAATATTCCAGTTATCTGTGACCTTGGAGGGAAATAATATGTTCCATATATTCATCTCAGACGGTACTGCCACCTAAGAAAGAGGTTTGAATTACATAAACAAGTGACTCCATGAGTCGTCTATTTTTAATCATTGAGCATTAGGTGTTAATGCAAAGAGGGAAAGTGTCATTTTGGAAGACAGTGGGGCATAAAAGAAGGAGGACCCAGATGCAGCATCCGGAGATCTGGGTTTGAATCCAGCTGAAGAGCTATGTGATGATGGACAGAACTTGGGACTGCTGAAAGCCTCTTAAATGGTGGGAAATAACTAAATATCAGGATATCTTGAGGACTCTACCAAACTACACGTTTAAGTGCTTACCTCAATGCTCTAGTTATCAAAAGCAATCAGCAGGTGCTACTTCCATCTTTTGGCTCGAAAACAAATATTTAGGTTCAAACAGATATTCAGTAAGCCTTGAGTATGTGCTAGGTATGATTCTAGGGGCTGAACATCTATAGCAGAGAAAGTAGATACAGATCCCTCCTCTTGAGGAGCTTAACTTCTAGTGGGGGAGGAAAGTGACAAAGCAATGGCATAAAAAATAAGAACACCACGCAGCATGTTAGAAGTGTAAGTACCGGGAGTACAGACACTGAATGTGAGATTGGGGTGCTCAGGATGGTTTGAAATTTTCAAGGAATGGTTTTTGAGAAGCTGCCGCTGCAGTCAAAATTTGACAATGAAGACTGAACCTCTTTCAGGCACAAATGGCCCAAACACGGGGACAAAAGCTGGTGCAAATATCCTGGGGCAGGAACTGAGGAAGAGTGAGGCTGGCACAGAGTGACGGAGGGAAGAGAGTAGGAGATGATGTGATGAACAGGTAGGAACAGGTCACATAAGGCCATACATAGGCTGCTCTAGGAACGTGGGCTTTAAAAAAGAGCACCTTAATTTTTGAAATAATTTTAGATTCACAGAGGTGTCACAAAGGGAGTACAGAGAGTCCTCACATACTCTTTATCCAGAGTCCCCTAAAGTGAACATCTTACCTATCCATGTGCATTTATCCCAACTAAGAAGCTCACAGTGGCGTATCGATATTAACTACAGATGTTATTCAAATGTCCCAGTTTTTCCACTAATGGCCTCCGTCTGCTGCAGGCTCCAGTCTCGGATATCAAGTTGCATTTATCGGATTTTGGCTTTTACTCCAAGGGAAGTGAGGGAGCCACTAGAGGGCTTTTAACAGAGGAGGGAGATGAAATGATTTACATTTTATCAGGATTTCTGGGTGTTTTCTTTCTCTACTTAAATCTGAGTTGAGAACAAGAGGATAGGAAGATTACTTGAATTGCAATTTAATGGGCTCTTACTTAAACCCCCTCATGCTAACCACAAAAATAGCAAATGTCCTTTATCAGGGTTTTGCCAAAAGAAATGGCCCCAAACAATTATCAGGCATTTAACAAATACACCATGCTATGCAAGTACTAAATAGTAAACATAATACTCATTTCCTTACTGCTCCACTTGATTTTTATGACTGCAAATGCTAATTGTCCCAACATCTTGGATTTATGTTACTCCTTTCTCCTTAATAACCAAGTATTTCCAACTTGTATTTTCTTAATTGTCTGAAGTAATAAGCCTGCCTGGTTAGAACATGGCGATAATGTGGCCAGAATTACAGGTTTCATGTCATGCATCTGGCTTTGTATAAGAAAGGGGAACAAAATGAGGGCCCTCAGCAGCCACAGGAATTGTCCCAAATTGGGGCTCATTAAGTTACAGGTGCTGGGTGCTTGGTTTAAAAGTGGGGAGGGGGCTGAAGGTGTTTGAATCAACTCACTGAATTAATTCATTGATACTCAAACTCAGCTGCTCACCATTAGAATTGCTATGCTATCCCCATATCTCAGATGAGGAAACTGAGATCCAGAGAGGCTAAAACTGTGTTACTCCAGCCACATGTCAGAGGAGCTAATGATGAAGGGGCTGAGCTCAAGAATTAAATTTTCTTAGCTCTTATCTTTTCTCTACCCATGCTGTATAACCATGAGCGTGGCAGCTAACCTCTCTGTGCTCAAGTTGCTAATCAATAAAATGGACTTTTATATGAGTACATAAAATATAGGCTTGCTGATGGGACAAAATAATGCATAGAAAGCATTTAGTATAGTGCCTAAAAGATGGTAGTTGATGACTGGCTGTCCCTGGGATGACTAAAGAGTCATGTGAGGTCATTTCCCAGGTGCATTTGTTCCTTCTAGGCTTGCCCTGAAATATACCATGTTAAATTGAAACTTTCTGTCAATTTGCCCATCCTCCCAACTAAACCATAAGCTCTGAAAGAATAGGATGTGGATCTTCCATTCTTTATTGTCAATGCCTAGCACAGAGCCTGAAATACACTGATGACTTCTGAGCAGAATGAGACTCTTCAAAAAGGCTCCCAGGCTGACAGCCTATATTACAGCTCAGGTTGGACATCACCATCTATCAGAAATCTTGTCTCTTGTTGGCCTCCAGAACCAGCCTCGCTGGCTTATGAATTCATCATGATAGAATTGTGATCGTTCAAACACTTGGACAGAGCTTGCCAACTGCATCCTGAGGTAAGAATTTCCTTAAAGCTGGGGCTTATGACACAGATGACTCTGGCAACACCCAAGGGCACCTTCAAAAATGAGTTGAGCATCCTAACCCTAAAGCACCGGCCACTAGGAGACCTTCATCAGAGCTTTGACTTTGGCCATATAGTTCTTCCTTCCCTTGTGAGTGTGCACCGTGTTCCATAGTACTTTCCAGTTCTGGAAGCCTGACATGCATTTTTAGTTGTTATTCAAGATTTTAGGCTATCTAGACTGTTCTTCAAAACTTGTAGACACTGGAAAATTACAAAAAAAAAAAAAAAGAGAGAGAGAGAGAAAGAAAAGGAAAGGGAGGAAAAGCTCCTTGCTCCTCCTGGAATATCTTACTTGCCGACGAATCAGAGGACAGAGGGGATACGCTGGGGACTATTTGAGACTGGCAAAAAGATCATGCAAAAGCAAAAGAATGCAAAGGACAGGGCCTTGGAAATGCTTGAGACATAAATTTCACAAGGTCATGAACTATGGATTTCTCCTCTCTGCTTCTGCATGCATATTAAGAATGGAGCTGAGGTTCAGCTCAGGTTGTGCCATAAAAAGCATCATTATCAATTAACATTGACCTGCTGGTCACTCAGGCCATCAGCCCTCTGGGGTCATCCACAAGGCTCCTATGCAGCTTCTCTGGAGACATCCTGCTGTGCAAGGAAATGCTTCTGGAAAATGTTTTCCAAAGTCTTCCCAGTGCAAAAGTCCTATACCTCTAGATGCTCAAGGAATATTCTGTTTTCATTTTTAAATCGCCTCTAACTGTAAAAGGATGTTGCAGACTATATAAAGAACTATGGCTACTGACCAGTGCTCCCCCAGACAAGGAAATAAAGACCTATTCCTGGGAATAAGCTGTAAAATTCCACTATGGAATAAAGATACAGACTCATAATGGAGAAGACAGTCTGAGCCCAAAATGTAAGGAGCAACATATGATAATGATATAAAGATATTCTCTACCTGTGCAGACATGGGAGTAAAAGAGCAAGGGGGTGGGGGTGTGAAACACAAGTTGGATGAAAATCTCATTAGGGGACAGTAGGCAAGGGTGATGCTTCTGCCCCGAAAATCAGAGAGGATGGAGGAGTGGAGGATGTGGATGCAGGACCTTTGCACATGCTATTTGCTCTGCTGGAGCTCCCCTCCTAGGGTTTGCTCTTGAATGACTGGCTCTCTGCCCTCATGTCTCAACAGAAATGACACTCCTTTGCAAAGAGTTCTCTGACCACAATCTAAAAGGTAGGTTGGTAAAGAAACTGTCCAAAACAAACAAACAAACAAACAAACAACAACAAAAAAAAGAGTCTGGCCAAGTTCTATGGTATAAATACTCTCATCCTGGCCGATTTCAAGCTGCCAACATGATGTCACTGAACTCAGAGTTGGGAAGAAGTGCTCACAACTGGCTCTTCCAGCCTGTTCAAACTGGCTCTGATCTAGCTGAAATGACCCCAGATAGTTAGTTACTGACTGTCACTCCCCAAATTATCTAGGCTCAGCAGGTTAGCCACCATGTATGTCTTGGTTGCTCCTATGTCCTCAGCATCTAGGAGCTGGTACCCAGCAGGTACACCCCAAATGTTCCTCGTTTGGATTCTCCCTCCTGGTCTCGTGGCTCAGAAACACCTCTCCATGCAGCGAGCTGGGGCCATGGCAGGGTTCTTCTTGTTATTGCCTTTCTCTCGGTGATTCTTGTCCAATATCTGGAACCATCGGTCCTTCTATGCTGACCATGTCTTTCAGTTAAGGGGGAATGTAGACCTAGTCCCCGTTACTCCATCACGGCTAAAAGCAGAAATCTTACTAGTGTTCCTTGTTCGGATGAAAGAGGATGTCCGAGTTTGGGTGAAGGGGGCAGTCACTGTGGTTACTGAGAATTTTAAAATGCAGAACCATTTCCAAAAACACATCGTCTGCGCCCTCCAGTGAGTCCAGGGGCACTGTGCGTGTTCTAGAAATTTCTAAAGCTTCCTACTTCTCTTAGGTCAGGATTAAAAATTGGAATCCTTTTTTGAGCACTGTTTGTTAATATGAAAAGCATCACTTAATTAGGGCTAATATAAGATGCCCTGTAGAGTGATAATTTAATAATTCGGCCGTTTTATTTATACAGCGCCTCCAGGCTCCTCATTAAAAATGGAAGAGACAGTCAATGGGACGGCGTGGCTTTGCCATTGCAAACCTTCTAAGTGCTCTCAGATCATAAAGTCTACCCTCTGGGCATCGTAAGAGACATGTCCCTAGCCTGGGAGCAGATATTTGTGCTGCCAAATTAACCTTCATGGACACTGGAGTCCCTGAAGCTGCCTCTTTACCCTGGTACTTAGGGTATTCTCCAGCCCAGCTAAAAAAAAAAAAAAAGACTCCAGAGGAGTCCACCAGCAGAAGGGTACTCTTCCTGCTTCCAAACGGGTAGCTTCCCCTTGCTCTTGGAATTAAATCTAACCCTGGCTTGGCAAGGCCCCACCTTTACAACTTCCCTTCGAGCCCTTCTCTGTTTATTGATATTCTTACAACCTTACCTCTTTCCCTCCACTCCTCCAACACCACCAGGGTGTTTCCCACCTTGAGGTCTTTGCATGATGTGGGCTTGTCTCCCTGGCACTAATTCCTTCCGCTGTTTGCCAGACCAGATCCTTCTCCCCTGGAGTCATCAGCTGACATTGCACCTGTTCAGAGAATCTTCCCTGCCTGCCCAGGTCAGGCATCCCTCCTGTCTGATTCTCTCCCATCACCAGCCCGGGGAGCAAGTACTCTGATGTATTTGTGGCCCCAGGAATATAAACTCTGTGAAGGCAGCATCTTCATTGGTCTTGTTCTACATACTTCTAGAACTCAAAGATGTAGGTTCTTCATAGTGAAAACTTCATTAATTGTTAATGCACAATGGTGGGTTTCTAATTACTAGCTGTGGCATGCAAGTGCCATCCTGCCTGGAATTTCTTCTGTGCTTTCTGCCAGTCTTCAGCCAGGCTGATAACTCAAGACAGAGATGAACACAGTAGTGTCAAGTGCAGAAGAAACTACAGAGGGAAGGTTTCTCCTCTCCTTGAGATGTGCCAGGCAGTGGGAGGTATGGATGAGCAGAAGCAGAAACTATGGTTGCAGAGAAGAAACTGCTGTGCCTTTCTGGTATGAGTTCCCCCGGGTCCTGCTCACCACGCTTTTGAATGCATTTGCTGTTTGCACTGATTTGCACTGCTGGCCTGGGATAAAAATCCCTGGAGGGCAGGGCTATGTTTCACTCACTTCTATATTTCCATGCTCAGCACAAGATTCAAAAATTGTTTAAAAAAATGAACTAAGTGTGTGTGTATGTGTGAGAGAAAGAGAGATTGGGGGTAGGGAGAATATGAAGAACTCCTTGGTTTGTTTCAGAATATTTTACATGGTAAGTAGTCAATGAAACTAAATGGAATGAACCCCTCAAAATGCCAACATCCTGCTTATTTCTATTGTACAGGGTGTGCTCTTTTACAAAAACCCAAAGAGGGACGGCATCACTCATGAGCAAACGCTGAGGTGAGCTTCGTAAAGTTTGTCCATAATGCCTGGGATTTGCTCCACCACCAAAGGAACAAAGTCAAATGGGCACATGGTCGGTGGCACCACCCATTCTGTTTTGTCTCCTACCAGGATAGATTATGCTTCTGCTTCACAACACACACCACCTTCCTGCTCATGAATCACAGTAACATGTTTCCACTTCGTACCAGCCAACTCAAGAACAATAGGCAAAGAACCATGAAACCTGTTTCCACCTGCATAAAAAATGGAACAGCAAGGCGTCTGAGTTGCAAACTTCCCAACACGAACTAAATAATTTAAAAGTCTAATTTCTAAAAGCACCTGCTTTCTAATGGTACAGCTATTTGTCATGCCTGCCCAGATTCTGATTTGAGCACCGCCAGCTGTGTGGGAAGTTCACTGTTAATGTATGAAAAGGATTCTTTGCTTTATTTTTTTTTCTTCAATAAATTATGTTGGTCTTTTAAGTACCTCTAGCTTGCAAAAGGGATTAAATGCCTAGTCAGATCCACTAATCATTTTCTTCTCCCCTTTCCTCTTCCCTTCTTCCTTTCATTTTGACATGTGATGGAAGGCAAGGTGCTCACTTAATAAATTATGTTTTCAGAAACAGCGGTGCCAAGTGACACAATTATGCACTTGTTGAGTTAGTGGCCACTTACAAACAGACTTTGTAAGCCACAGCACTTCATAGTGAAAGGTACTAATGTATCATTATGATCTAGCAGGTTGCCTGCTGAATTTTACAGCACTGCACACTACATTAACCTTTGGTACCGCCGATATTTATGACCTTATAAGAAAGTATTTATCAAGCTGGAAGCCAATATGCGGCACTCGGGTTTCAGCTAGTGCTGTTTAGAAACCGTTATCACCCCTTTCTGCGGGCATTTTAAATCACTCTGAGATAATGCTCCGTACTGGCGACACAGAGCTGGGGAACAGACACTCGCATACAGCCTTCTCGGGAGTTTCAGCTGGAAGAATCTTTCTGGAGGGCGATTTTTTTTTTAGTTTTATCTGACTCTCCAAAGCCTTTAAGGATGTGCATTTTTACTCCTTGACCCGGCAGTTCTATTCTGGGAATTTATTCTACAGGAGCAAGTGCAAAAGTGTGCAAAGATTTGGGCACATTCATCGGAGTGATATTTGCCGCAGTGAAAAATGGGGAACAACCTAAGTGTCCAACCGGAAGGGATTGGCTAAATAAACTATGTCCAATCCAAGTGATGATGGACAATAAAACACAAAGAGGCCATCAGAAGGGAAAAGGTGTTCAACTATGTTAAAGCACTTGGAAAGATATTCACAATATTTTTAATTAGGAAGCAAGTCATGAAACAGTATAGCACGTACCGTCCTTTTTATTTTTATTTATTTAAAAAACTTTCTGAAACATGTTGCGAAAGCTCTCAGAGGATGAACAACAAGGTGGCCAGTGATGTGACAGAACAATTGTGATTGTTATTATTTGCTTGCTTGGCTTTTCCATCTTTTCTATAAGGAATAGGAGTTATTTGCATAGTTTTAAACATCATAGGAACCGGGCTTGTTCTAATCTGCAGGGCATAACAAACGGTCAGTAACTGATTTTTTTTTTAAAAGGAGCTCAGAGTCACAGGATATTGGTAATAATTGCTTCTGTTTTTTATAGCACTTTCCCAGTTTCTAAAGCATGCTCACATCTGATTTCTCCTGTGCATCCCAAAACCATCCTATCGGGCAGGCCAGGAATGATATTTCTGGTTCTGCTCCCAGATGCGGAGACTGAAGTCCAGAAAATGTATATGACTTTCTGAGGGTCACATTGTCCCAAAAGGCAGAGCTAAAACCTTCCGCCACGTTTTCCAGCTCCTGAGCCCATGTTCCTTCCCTCCCCTGTTTGCCTCCGTGTGGAAAGAAAAGCCGGGAAGAATACAGCAGCCATCGGGAAAGAGAGACTGTGAAGTCAGCTCTTTCATTTGGGGTACTTGGCTTACACCTCAATTCCCTGGGTCAGAGGCTGGCGGAAGCGGAGGCAGAGCTGAGGCTTACTAAAACGGGGAATAGTAGGACCCCAGGCCCCAGGGGGCAGAATGGACCTGTCCAGTGCCCGTGAACATGACTTGCCACTTCTGGAGGCTGCAGGGAAGTAGACGGGCTGATGCTGGGGTTTCAGTGGCTCCCAGAATTATCGACTAATATGTATCTGTTGGACAGAGAGATGAGATCAAAGATTCCCACAGTGTGGAAGGGCGGAGGTCTGGCCACGAGCGAGGGGGTCAGCAGGCTGCAAGTACTGCCTCTCATGCCCACTGCTGCCTGCATCCTGCCTCGCTCCCTGGTGGGCAACTTTTCTCAAAGGGAAACTGCTGTTTCAAGAAAGGCAGGGTGGGGGATCTCATCCTGCCAAGCTCTGCAGAAACAACCTTTACTGTAACAGTGTTCTTTCGGTCCATGTAATGACTCAAGTTCCCATCAGCTCCTCAGCAAGGCAGAGGGGCTGTAGGAAAAATACTCTTCCTGCCCAGAATGACAATCGTGACAGCTTTTATTGTGCATGCCTGCTCTTGGCTAAAAGCTAATGCAACTTCAGTATATTACTCTGCTCAGTCCTCACAAAGGTCCTATTCATCCATTCAGCCATTCACACATTCATTACAGCACATTTTTTCTGAGCATCTACTTTGAGCAAAACAGTGGGGAGACAGGGACAATGAAGAAAATGGAGCTGATTATGGTATGGCTGTTGTGCCAGCTTAAGTAAACTAATATTATTGCCAAGTTGCAGTAAATGCTATGAAGCAACCACATTCAAGAAACAAATACCTCAGATGTATTCGTGTCCTGGAGCTGCCACCACAAATCACCACAAAAAAACAGCAGGAGTTTATTCTCCCACCGTTTTGGAGGCCACAAGTCCAAACTCAAGGCGCTGGCCAAGCCATGCTCCCTCCAAAGGCTCTAGGGGAGAGCCCTTCCTTCCCTCTCCCCAGGCTCCCTGGCTCCTGGCCCTCGGCGTGCCACTCCCTCACTGCCATTCCCGCCTCTGCGGTCTCGTGGCCTCCTTTCCTAGGCGTGTCTCATGAGGCCTTCCCCTAAGGACACCAGTCATTGGTCTTCGAGTCCGTCCCAATCAAGCGTGACTTCATTTAACCTAATTATAACTTCAAAGACTCAAAGACTCTGTCTCTGAACAAGTTCATTTTCTGAGGTTCCAGGTGGACGTGAATTTTGGGTGGAGCTCTATTCGACTCAATGTTTCTCTCTCTCTGTCCACCTCTGTCTCTCTCTCTCCCTTTTTCTCAACATTCATGCCTTCCCTTGCTTTCTCTCTTTTTGTTTCATGTCATCCCTTTTAACCCATTCTACCTCTTCTGTGCTAACAACCATTTGGAACCTGACCTGCAAACCTAGGCAGTTCAGGATGGGAGACGAGGTGGAAAGCCAGAAGCATGTTACATGCCCAGCATATGCGTTCAGGCTGAAGTTATAGCCTACAAGTCTGTCTTTGACATCTGTTCCTATGTCAGGATATTTCTTGCTGGCCTAGATAGTTAAAAAGGAATATTGGGTCTCCCCTTTGGCCAGTCTTCTCAGTGTATGTCTCTCTGGCTTGGGTACCCCATGGGGTGGAGGAGAGTAGGGTGAGAACATTCTGGTTTCCATCGAAATCTCACCTGCCACTTCAAACGGGAAACTGCTGCTCTAGATCGTTCAGGGACATCTCTGAGAAATCCTTCCATGCCCACACTCCTCTCTAGCTCAGGTCCTAAAAGAAGGACAACCTCAGACATGGGCCAAGTCAAGCTCTCTGACCTTAAGCAGCCACATGGGCCCTTAGGAATCTTTGATAGCAAATTGGCATCTGTTCACACAAGACATCTTTGTAAGCACCTACACTATGAATAACCCAGATTGTTTCTTAGGTACCCAAATCTTTCATAATATTCCACTCATGGCAACCAGCAAGATCATTTGCCAGATAAAGAAACAGAGATTCAGCGGAAGTGACACGTGGTTAGCGGGGGGCGAGCTCAGTGCTTGGACTGCCAGCCTACGTTCTGATGCACCAACCCTTCCAAACATTCTGGAAAATAAATTGCTGAACCTCTATGTCAGAAATCAATTAAAGGGTGAACCCAAGACCTAGACTAAAAACTACAACCTGAGACAGTCCAGGTGGAAGGAACAGGATTTTCAGAGCAAAGTGAGATGCATTTCCTATGCCCTAAAGGGTAGTATGTATTCAACGTTAAGTAAAATAAATCAGAAAAAAAGAAACATCTGATGAAAACTGAACACTAAGGTATCATTTGACATAGGATGGTGGGATAGTGGGAGGTAGGCCCCTCCTATCAGTAGGGTTCCTTCTGGAGCTAAATTGGAATGAGGTAAAGGGCCACAGGTGGGCTTAGACGGAACGTGATTTGTAGCCGACAAAAAGCAAAGATACCCTTTTAGAATTGTCTGCGATAAACTCTTCTTTCTGAGGGAATTCACCTCGTGCAATTTTGCTGAATCATTTACTTTTGAACCTCAGTTGCAGTCCTTCAATACGGATGCTGGGTCATTATCTTTCCGCCCAGAGTGTGTGCAGCAGGGGTGGAAAGGGGCTTCGTGAACTGCCAGAGCCTTGGATTTCCAGGTGGGGGGCTTCTTCTAAACAGAAACACCCTGGGACTTGGGCAAGGTGGAGTCTAAAGGGTCCCTCATCTGACCGTCTGAAACACACAGCCAATAAGCTCACAGAATTCACCAGTCTGCAAAGCAAAGGTCCCCCAGAGGCACAGCATGGGTGCACAGAGAGGCATCCAGGGTGGAGAGCACTGGATATTAATCCAGCCTTGGTGACAAGAGGAGCCTGGGGCTTGGGGCAAGTTAGAAGGCTTCTGTGAGCCTCAGTTTTTTAACCTGAAAAATGGAAATATTCCTACCAGCCTAACACAGGTGCTGGGAAGGCCACAGGCGATCCCTTCTGTAAAGTATCACATAGGTGTTTAATTACCATCTGCCTTCTTAGGCTTTTGAGAAGAGACAGTCCTTAAGTACTCATGACGCCCCCTGCCTGCTGATCTTGAGATCTCACCCAGGGCTGATGGTTCAGAGGCACCTCCATCGATGTCTCACTCTTCCTGGGCCCAGACAATGTCTGAGTCACCTCTATTTCTCAGCAAGGAGCTGGCACACAGTAGGTGTTGATAATTGTTTTCTAAACTCGCTGTAATTGGGACGAAATGCCCAGAAGGCAGATTCTCTCATTCCCATTGTGGAAACATAACCATGGATTTCCCCTCATGCATGAGACATCATAGAAATTAGTTAATCCAGAACTGTTTTCCAATGTAGTTTCCAAAGATAACGGGATCCAGCTGGAAACCTGCACTTGAGGGGCTGGGGAGGTGGGTCTGGCTGGTCTCTCTGCTAATCCCAAACACCACTCCTGAGGTGGACGCCAGGTTCGGGGGCAAGTCATGCTAGAAATCAGTGTTTCCCCATTCCTACTTCCCTTGGGAAGGTCGGCCTGGCTGGATCTCACAGGACCAGGCACCTCCTTCCTTAGGCACCTCACCCAGAGCCCAGTGGCTTCTCCATTCTTCCAGCCCCTTAGGAAAAGTACCACAGAGCTGTGGTCATGAGCACAGGTCATAGATTTAAACAAAACATGTACTAGTGACAGGACCCAGGCGGGAAGCCACCAAGTCATGCCCCCTCTCCAAGCCTCAATTTCCTCATCTATTAAAAGAGCATCATTGCACTTATACCTGATGGCCATTCTGGGGATTAATTTACCAGGGATTACGGTGCCCCAAACGTGTAACAGAACTTCACCCATGCGCACACTGCATATTACGGAGCTCCTGGGCAGTGTCTTTGGTTGTAGCTACTCCAACCCCGTGAGTTAGGCAGGACACAGGCTGTTTACCTGCCCATTCAAAAGATGGGAAAAGCAAGACTCAAAGTGATGCCTAATCACAGCCCCCGTTGACCGAGCGCCAAGTATATGCCAGGCAGTCATAACAACTTTGCCCAAAATATCTTCTTTGTGTTCACAAAAGCTCTACAAGTTAAGACAATTGGAGTCTGAAAATGGAGGCTCAGAGAGCTTAAGCAATTTGCTTAACCTGTGAAGAGGTGGTGGAAGGAGGGTTTGAACCCAGACCGTCTGACACCGTCATTGGTGATCTTACCCATGGTGCTGAGTGAATTCCTTTAAGGGAAAGCCTAGGCTGGGCCTGCAACTGAGGGCTTTAAGCTTTGCCTTATTTTCTTCCCCGTGACGCTTTACACTGGGACTCAATTATCGAGAACTCTGTGTGTTTCAGACCGAACCTAACATTATCAATTCACTCCAGCCTGGCTGTCCAGTTTTAAAAGGGCACAGATTAAGAGTGTCAGAAATTCAGATTGAACTAAATTTTACTGCTTGCTTCCGATATGCCAAGTGCTCCCATATAAATCAATCCACTAAGGAATCATAGCTACCATATGAAATAGGCATTATCCTGTCCATTTTAATGATTAAGAAATAGAAGTTTGCTTAATGATATATTTAGGAGACCCACAAGCATCTCAAAGTTCACACACAACCACACACACACATACTTCAATTTTATTCTCATGTCCTCCTTCCACTCTTTGGAAAACGATCCATCTCTCCACCAAGATTCAGCTTTACAAGTGTTGGAAGTTACTCATGCCCAGATCAGCGTCATCCTGGATCCCATCTTCTTTCTTACATTCTGCAGCCACCTCATTGTCCAGAACCCATTAGCTCATGCTGTCTTCCCTTGTCTGGACCAGTGCAGTAGCTTTCTAACTGCTCTTTCTGCAACTCCCCTCAGTCCCCTGCCCCATTCCTGTGTCTCTACTTCATTTTCAACACTGTCATCGGCCCATTCCTAAAATCAAAATCTAATCATGCCATTCTCTTGTTTAAAATCCGCCAGCGGCCTCCTGTTGTACAGAGCATGACTATACACCCCCTGCCCCACCAGCAGCATGGCTTACCAGGCCCTGCACAAGGGTTTCCTGCCCACATCTTGGACCACCTTCTTACTGCCCCTCAACCCAGCCATGTGGAAATTCTTTCCCTTACATATAGCAGTTCCTGCCAGGGGTGCTGTGGTAATGGCTGAATAATGAACTCTCTAGAAAATGAAGCCCCAGAGCCCTGGTTCGTATCACTGCTGACTTCCGTGGTGTAAATACTGCCACTCTGGCCATTTCTAGTTACTAACAGGATGTTTCTGTCATGTTGGGAAGAAATGTGCCCCCTTACTTAGCCCCTGTACCTTTCCTTTGGGGCATTTTCCACAAATGTAACCATTTAATCATGCAAGTGGGTTTTGTTTGTTTGTCCTCTTACGTTTTGCACTAGACTCTAATTTCCTGAAGGAGAGCCCCACATCTGTCATTCGCTCTGGCCTCCCAAATAGTTGAAGCTGAAGACATACTCAAGAATAAATGAATGACACACAATTGTTGAGTATCTACCTTATTCCAGGCACTATGCTTGACACAAAGAATAAAAAGGACAAATAGGTCCAGTGGTGTCTTCAAGGACTTTACAGCTTTGTGGCAAAAATGAAGTTTTAAAATTATTGAATGTGCACTGAATAGATTAATATATCTTGTAACATATTGTAGGAGTTCAAGAAACATTTCTTGGATGCCAAAGGGGTGAATTTCAAGGCACAGCGTATAAAGGAAGCACCCACTCTGGCTCTGAGATGCTTTCATGAAAGGGTTTAGAGATAAGCAGAGGCTGGGACTAAGGGTAAAGACTGAGTTGGTCACCAGAAAAGGCAATTACAAACACTTCAGAATTTAATTCCAGCATAGGAGGCCTCCTTTCTATCTAGTTAGCTTCCTTCTCGATGCCATCTAACTTAGTACATTTTCAAACTATGCTGGGGTGTCAAAAACCATTTGCCTTCCTGAGCTGCAGCATTCCATGAGATGTCCAGGAACGTGGCTCACCGATATCCCCACTGTGAATACAAATGATGAGGACCAATTGCCTAGATCCAGGAAAACTGAAGTGACTATGGAGGTGGACTCCAGGCTCTTAGGCACAGAAAGGGCCTGGGAGTGTGGGTGCCCTGAGCCGGCCCAGGGAAATGATGGGGAATTCAATTTCAGAAGGGCTGTTTGCAAAGTAATCCAATACATTATGGTGTGTGCATTATTACTGTATTATACTGAGTGATATCACATTTAAGGAGATTTCATAGCATCATAGCCATGCACAAGGGAATATAAAAGCGGTTAATAAAATAGAGGAGTACAATTTCCCTTCAGTGTTAGTTATGCTCCTCTTATACTCAGAATAATAATCAGAGGTCCACTTAGCTCGACTTGGGAAGTAACAGATCTGTAATTACCTCGTGTCTCCAGTGTCATTATCAAGGGCTCAGCCCCAATGTCAGATCACTGTGAAGCCTCAGGAAGCCTGCACAACTCAATATCCAAGCTGCAGAGGGAAAATCACAGGGCTCTCTAAAGCCACACACACACACACACACACACACCAACACAAACACGCGCGCGCGCGCACACCAGGACAGGCTAAGATGCTCTGCAGCCCAGGATGGGCTCTAGGCTGGAATTAAGCTGCCATCTGAAACCTCGAGCCTGTTCCTTAGGGCTTCCCTTTGTTGTGGGTAGTTGCCTGCCCCATGAACCCTTATTTTGAAAAGCAAACGTGATTTCCCCCACTTCAGCCCCCTGCCTGGCAAGCTGTTCCTCTGTTGAGCTTGCTAAGGCTACTGGGCAAAAAAATGCTCTGCACATTTGCTGAGAGCAATGGGAGATGATTACATTAATGTTTATAAAAATTGACCTTCAGTGGCTCTAACCAAGCCTTCAGAAGCTCCTCTTGGGGTTAACTGTACTAGTGTTAAGAGAAGTGATCCTTGGACTTACCCTACTCTACAGATCAGTTCTAGGGCTGGGCATTAGTTGCTTATTTTAGTCAGGAGTTGGTTCCATGGGCTGTGCCTATATGGTGTCAGAGCTGCGATGGTATATTAGAAAGAGCGGTGCCTTTAGCACCAGCCGGGACTTGACTTCTGTGCACATCGTTTCCTGATGGCACAACTGAGGGTAGTTTACATGACCGCTCTGAGCCTCTGTTTCCTTATTTGTGAAATGGGAGTAACACTATACCTGCTGTTAGGTTTAGAATTAATGGACTTAAAGCTTGACTACATGGCCCAACACTACTGTCTCTAACTCTGATAATAATAACAATTGTGATACTCATTCCATGACCTCAGAAGGACATAACATTTACTAATCCTGCTTTGATTTAAACCAAACTCAGCAGTGATATAGATCTTGATTCTAAAGAAGGTTTTTTGAGAAAACAGAGGCAGTGTGTATGTGTACAACTGTATGTGTGCATATGGATATGTTTAGAGGCAGAAGGGGATGCTATCTATATTCCTGATGTAATTGGCATTCACTAAATTCCAGCATTTCACAGATATTTATTTTCATGCCAGAGTTCCACAGGGAAGTTGAGTGTGATAGAGAAGAAAGAATATAAGAAATGTAATTCATTGATCAGGGGAGAAATTGGAAATATTTTACTAAAAATTAATCCAAAAGACCCAGATGACCTGGTCAAACTCCAGTGCCTATGAGGGCCAGTGTATGTTGATCGAGGAGGTAAGCTTGGTGAAATACTACAGGGAGTGGTGGCAAGTGGGGAAAATACTCCTGGAGGACAGCCTGTCTGCACTATTAGCACATTGTTGCCGTATTATGCTAGACTTTCCATTTTTAAGCAGAGCCAGATTACAGTGTGAAATTTTCCATTTTAGAATGTAGGCAATTAATTCCATTTGTGAGCCCAATAAAACAGCCCTGAGGTTGGAATAAAACCAGCTGGATAATAATATGTAGACTTTGGCCTAGATCAGGGATCAGCAAGCATTTTCTGTAGAGGGCCAAACAGTAAGTATTTTCAGCTTAGTGGGTCTCATATCTCTGCTGCACTTCCTCGACTCTGCGAAAACAAAAACAGCCTAGACAATACATGAACAAATGCGTGTGGCTGTGTTGCAATAAAACTTTATCAGCAAACACAGGTGGTAGTCCAGAACTGACAGTTTGCCAACCCTTGGCCTAGCTGCTTAATGCTGTACTAAAGGCCTGGAGAAGGCTGCAGAGGAAAGGAGAAAGGGAGGGCTGGCGAGGGTCTCTGGGTCCCATGGACAGCTGGACCAAGCTGAACTGACAGCCAAGACCTTGAAGTTCAGGCAGTGCTTCCAATTCGCCTTTCCAACCTCTGACCAGGTCCCTTTTGGTCTTTGTTGCCAAGAGCTTTAGTGACACAAAACCGAGGTAGCTTACCTCCCCCGTCTCCAGATTTCCATTACTGGATTCAAGAACACTCTCTGGGGCTCATCCCCAAGCCTGCCCTACCCCTCTCATCTCTTCCTGTTGTGAAGCCACCAGATTAGTGTCACCCAGAGACACTGCCTGGAGCCCCAGGCAACTCTTCGCATAATTGCCAACCTGCCTCCCACTTGCAAGCCGATTAGAGCGAAGGGGGGGGATGGGACCCACCTCCTGTCATTCTGGTACTGCCGCCATCACCACTCTTCTTAGTAAAAAATGGTAGTTAATTTCTCCCCCTAAAAGAGGCCAGGGAACAATCTCTTTAAATTGCAGTGTTACAATGTGAAGCAAAGATGCAGAAGTCAAATACAATTTGGGTTATAATTAGCGATTTCCTTGTAGCAAGTTTCTCTGGGAGATCCAGGCTTCCTCCGTCAGCTTGCCAAAAGGTTTGAAGGACACTTTCACTCCACTGGGCCAGTGGATGCCACAGGGGGTGCCTGGGGAATGGGAGGACGGGGGGAGTGTGTGTGTGTGTGTGTGTGTGTGTGTGTGTGTGTGTGTGTGTAAACTGAAGCTGTTTTGAGTGAAACACAGAATTAGAATTATGGGCACAAAGGATGGCTAATATATTTGTCTGCTATGATGTTATCAGCATTAAAATAGCAGGGACCGCCATTTAGGTAAAATAAACTATTTCTGATGAGGATGTCATACCCAGTGGGTTTAGGAATCCCCCAGACCTCTGCTTGTATTTACATTCTTCCCTTTATCAGTCATATGGCCTTGGGGCAAGTTACTAGCTTCTGTTACCTCATCTGTAATTCTGGCAGCAACCCATCCATCCCTTGGTGGGTGATGGCTTGTGAACAATGTGTGCAGACCAGCACATGGTCCCTGGAGGGAGTAATGTGTGGACTCTGGAGTTGGACTGGCTGCCCTTGAATCCCATCTTTATCCTAATTGGCTTTGTGACATGACCTTGGGCCATCTCCTTGATTTCTCTATGCTCCGGTTTTCTCATCTATATAACAAGGAGTTAATTCGGGTGTCCGCGTCCTCTGGATGCGGCAAGGCTCAGTCAGATTACGCACAGAGAGCTTGTAGCTCCACTGCACGGGGCATCTAGTATGTGCTCACTAAATGCTAGCTGCTGTTGCCCATACACTATTCATAAATGACAGTTCCCTCTTTTTTTCCTTCCTTTCAGCCCAAGAAATTTCTATTGGTTTTCCCCATCTACCAATCAGGATATGTACCTTTTCATTCCCTCCTTTTAAAAGACCAGAACAGCCCCAACTTTTTGAACTGTATTGCTGGCAACTACTTCCATGAATTTTTCCTTACTGGAGGAAAACTGCCTTTTCGCATCCAAAACAAGTCTTCAACATGTGAGTGTCCAAATTACCTTGGTCCCGGTGGCCTGGTTTGTTTGGACGGTACAGTCTGCAAAGCTGTCTATGGGATGAACTTGCCTGTGTAGCCTTGTTCCAAGGACACTAAGATCATGTAAAAGTCAGCTCCTCAAGCCTGGATATGTTCTATTCCTATGTCAGAGGTTATCTGGGTTGTAGTGACCTTCTCTCCAAAGTCCAGGAGCTGGACAGCCCTTGAGAGTTTCCATGGGGCCTCCACTCTGCTGGGCTCACCCACCAGGCTCACCTGCTTCACCAGGCTCTGATTACTCGACCAGGAGGGCAGACCCCAGCCTCTGAGCTTCTTCCCCGCGGGAAGCTGGTGCAGTAACTCAGACCTAGCTCTAAGTGAGCGTCTGTGACTTGATAGTCCGACAGCCTCCATGCTCTTTGTGGGGAGAAAAGGGAGAAGCCCAGGCCCACCAGTTAGAGTGTTTTGACCTGGGAGTGTTTCGAGCTGTTTGGGATATATAACACTATCAAATGAGCGCAGCCCCACTGACACAACCACCAGGATCAGCGGAGAGATATAGATAAAATTAAGACTCTTTTTAGAAGTCTGGAAGCCTTTTAACAGAGTAAGGCCCAATAGTGGCTGAAACCTCTGGCTGGGAACCAAAACAGGGTATCAAAGAGAACTGGAGCCTCGAATCCTATCGCCTGACTCACTCCTAAAGACAGGGGCATTTCACTGCACAAAAATCCCTCAGTAAGCGGAATTTGAAAACTACTACAGAATCCAAGAGATGGAGGGAGAACACGGGATCACAGCAAGTAGAATACACAGAAGGGGCACAAGGCAGTGGAAATCTTCTTTTAGGACGTCCCTGCTCGGGTTTCCGCTGTGATATTCACTGTGTGATGCAGGCAGGTTGCCTCCCCTCTCTGCGCCGGAGCATCATTTGTAAACACAGCAGGTAACACGATGGGCATTTCAGGGTCTACACTCCATGCCTCTCTGCACTGTCATGCTGAAGCATCTGAGGTGTCTTTTTTATACATCTGAAATACAGTCTCCCTGGAAAACCTAAACTTCCTCATTTCACCTCTTGTTAGACATAAATAAATGAAGTTTCCAAGATTAAGCAGGGGTTATAAACTCAGTATTTTCAGAGGCTGGGCCAATAACAAAAATGAATGAAACAGGAGTAAACGAGAGCCCATAAAAATCCAAACTGCTGCTTGCTCTGGGAAAAATTCAATGATATTGTAACGCTGCATCAGCAAGCCACCGTGGCAGGCTGGATGGACTGATGGCCTCCCGCTCTGGGAGGACCGTGTGTCCTTTAGACTACTCCAGGGGTCCACCGTGGTCATCTGACCATGGCCACAGCATTATGCCTGTGATCTTATCATTCCTGTGTTAATGGGGGAAATGAACTGTCCCTTCCTGTGCCTCTATCACAAACCAGTCTCTTTAGAACATGTTTGTTGCTTGCGCACTTGGGCCTGAACATATCTGAGGTTCAGTCCTTAAGTGATGTGACTGCCTTGCATGTGCACAGCGAGAAGGCTGGAGCAGGTGAATCCTTTGGTTTCCTCCGGCGCTAACGCTCAGGGATCTGGCTGAATCATCCAGGGGCCCTCAGTTAGCAGAGCACAGCCAATTTCTTTCTCCAGTGTAGAATCCAAAGGGAGTGTAGAATTCATATGAATTCCATAAACTTGCAGAATATATGGCCACAAATTAAGAGCAGGAGTTGATGGTTGGCTAGTGAGTGATTCAAATATTGCCCACAAAACATATTAGTGCCTGCTTCTAAGTTCATCTCAAAACAAACAAAAGCAACATAACTACCTAATGGGACTATGAACTATGCTGGGTTCTTTGAGGATCTATACCAGTTGTTAGTACAGTTTGTAGCTAGGCTGCCTCACCTTCACATCACCCAGTCAGTACCACAACACCTTAAAATGACATTGCATGCTAATAATTGCTAAAGAATGGCATCTTCATCAACCATACAGACTGCTTAGTCACACAGAGAGCAAAACTGATGACAATGAATACAGGTATGAATAAGCAAAAAACATCAAATGGAGAGAAAGTCAAGATGGGACATTTCAGATGGCTGTATGACTTGCAATTAAAATATGGCAATGAAGTCCCCCTAAGGGAACATTAACTGGAATTCAGAATATGTCTGATCTTTCCTCATTTAGCAAAAGCAAGATGGCTTTGGGCTTTATGAACAAAACTTCAATCCTATGTTTCTCTAATAAATCTTAACCTGGTGTCCGTGCCCTAGACACAGCTCCATGACTAGCTTGTACCAATCAGTCATACTCAGGCATGAGTCACTGAAAACTATTTGTATGGAAATCATTCAATATACAACTACCTTAAAAATGCATGTGGGAATTTGAGTCTTAGTTTGACTCTTATTAAAGAAAATTTCACAATGCTTATGATGGATTTATTCTCCTGAAAAACATTTCGAATGAAGAAGTCGGGACAGAGGAGAGAGACCACTCTGAATCCCCATTACGGATGACATGATTATCTCATAATTGTCACGGTGTGTAGGGACTACGTGCCTGTCACTCTGCTCGGCCCTTCCTTGGCATTATCTCATCAGGACTTCACCACCACTGTAAGCCTCACATATGCAAATCCAAGAGGTTACATCACATGCCAATGGTCCCAGTCAGGGTTAGAACTGGAGCGGGACCCTCGATTCCCCACTGTTTCCCCTGATAACACCTAAGGCAATGCAGTGCTGCTTTCTCTGACCTGGCATGAACACCTCCGATCTGCCCAACTCCGAGGGTCTATCGCCAGGCCTACAAAGGGACATTGGACATGTGGTCTCTGATGCCCATGGTGCCCACCCTTCTCAGAGTTAGCCTAAATGGGGCTCAGCTGTGCCTTTCGGCCTACCAGGACTCTGGTGAACAGGGGCTTTAGACAGTAAGGTGGCCATGGCCTTGGGTAATGAAGGCCTTTAATTCACCCCGCAAGCCATGTGCCATCTATTCTACAGCATATAAGGGAGGCGGAGGCATACTATCCAGCCACGTGAGGGAACAAGGGACAGTAGCTGTGTCCTTAAAGGGATGTGAACCTTAGGAAAATAGGACTGGTGTTGACAAAACAGCTTAGCCACACAGTCATCTGGAAAGGCAACTTTGAAGCCACCCAGACATGTTATTGGAGTTTGCTTAATGCAGAGGCCTCAAATAAGAGCGCTCTAAGCTGTAATATCGCATATGCCTGGGGCTGCTGGGGCCCTCCCCAGGGTGAGGTGAGTAATTCCCGGGCACAGCGTCCCTTTCTGCAACGACTGTATACACAGAGGAGGCCAGCAGCTGGGCCCGGGCATGCCTTGCGGGCTTGGAGCCCTGAGGAGTTTCAGTCTCCAGTCTGGCACACCTGGTTTTGACCTCTCGCTCCTCCTTGTTAGCGACAATGACCTTGAGGGTGCTACTGGCCTCCGGTTCCTCAACTATAACATGGGATGATAATGCCTCATACGTGTTTTTATTTTGGTGATGGAGGGTTGAGACCACTTGAGACTGTGTGTGTGAAGTGCTGAGAACAGTCTGACACTCCCTGAGCAAAAAATGGTTATTTCTGAAATAGTTATTCCCCGCTTCCTGTCTTGAGGTAGCTACTTACCCTATTTTTAGACAGGCATCCCTCAAGGATTTTGCCAAGCTTTTAATGTAAGCAGGTGAGGCCACAGTCCTCCACCAGAGAGAAGAACTCTCTGGTGTTCTACAATTCATGTCAGGTGAGTGTTTAGAATGGAAGAGGAAGGAGGTTTGGAGAAGCGCAGAGCCTCAGAGGAGGAAGGAGAGAAGGAATGATATGGGCAGAGAGGTCAAAGGACCAGCTCAAGATCCTCCAGCTTGTACATGGTGGAGCAGGGGGTCAAATCCTGACAATTCCATGGCCCAGGTTCTTAACTATTTCTCTAACTTGGAGAGTAGGGCTGAAGAACCCAGCCTGGGGAGACTCTACATTGCCCACCCTGGCCTCAGGTACCAGCCAGGAGACCATGTAGGGGATAGCTGGTGGTTGCGGGTGGAGCCTAGACTCTGACATCAGCCAGACCTGGTGAGGATCTCTGCAGCTACACAGAGATCTCCCAAGCCCTCTACATCTTTAGCCTCTTTGTCCTCAGTATAAAATGGAGAGTATGAATATCTTGAAAAGTTCTGGCATGAGGGCAAAATGAGATAAGGAACAAGGCCTGCCTGTCATGGTCTGTGGACCACAGCAGACATCAGTCAATGGTGGTACACTTTCCCTTCTCTTCTCCCTGGCACCAGACAACCCCCAAATTACTTTCTTTTGTTAGAGGGTGGGGTAGCCATGCCCAGGTAATGTCCACTGTAAGCAGAGCGGGAGAGTGGGCTGTGCGCTGCGTGGGGCAAGGGACGGGGTACCAGGCCTACTCAGGTCCTGTCTGTGGGGCTGCAGGGTAACTGAACAGTGTCTAATATAAATCCATGTACCTTTTAACCATTCCCACACAGACACCCCGAGGGGGACGGCAATATGTGTACCCACACCCAGCTTGATTGGGAGTGGCAACATCACAAGAAAAATCGCAGAAATGACTTCAGCGCCATCAGCAGAACACCTCTGTATGTAAGACTGCAGGCAAATGGGAAAAGCAATGAGTTGGACTTTGAAGCGCTGTACGGAATGATCTCCCAGGCATAAAGGGTGTCAAAGTGGGTGCTTAGTAGATTTCAGTTCTGTTCTTTTGAGAATGGAAGTAGTGAGATGTTAGAAGACATCAAGATTGATTTAGAGACAGAAAGAGATAGAGATAGAGAGATACAGAGAGAGAGAGAGAAATAGACAAGCAGGTTGCTACAGATAGAGTGTTGTGGCCCCCCAAATCCGTATGTGGAAATCCTAACCCCCGTGGTGCTGGTATGAGGAGATGGGGCCTTTGGGAGATGACTGGGTTGTGAAGATGGAGCCCCCTCCCCGCTTCCACCCCATGAGGACTCAGAGAGAAGACACTGTTTATAGAGCAGGAAGCCACCCACACCAGACATCGAATCTGCCGGCGCCGTGGTCTTGGACTTCTCAGCCCTGGAACTGTGAAAAGGGTTTGTTGTTTATAAGCCACCCAATTTATAGTGTTTTTGTTACAGCAGCCTGAACAGACTAAGACACAGACATATGCTCATATTTGCATTAAACATTTCTGGAAGGAAATATAAGGAATTGGTAGTTGTTGTTTCTGGCAGGGAGATTAAGATGGGTGCTTGTGGGCATTAAGAAATT
Organism: Smutsia gigantea; assembly: GCA_032199065.1. Classification (NCBI taxonomy): domain Eukaryota; kingdom Metazoa; phylum Chordata; class Mammalia; order Pholidota; family Manidae; genus Smutsia; species Smutsia gigantea. The sequence goes on from JAVSCE010008416.1 coordinate 109,695, forward strand.
TCAGTTTTCAAAGGCCTTTTCTAATGCGTGGCTTTTAAGAACACAAACTTGAATTGCTTTAATACAATAATAGTAATAGAGAAGTTTTTCTCCATACCTTCGCCGCATAGTTGGCTCCAAAACTCAGAGCCAGGATGTAAAGGATTAAGAACAGGAAGACATCATCAACCAATGTCTTAACCTCTTAAAGGTATTAATGAAAACTGGAGACCCAGTGGGCACCCTGGCGGGAACTGGCCAGGGATCAAGAATGTGGCTCTTTAAACAGCTCTTTCCCCTGTCCGCAGAGCCCAGAGCTCTGGGACCCGGCTCCTGGACCCACAGTCTTTCTCCCAACCTATTCAGAGCTGGTGGGAGACATTTACAGACTGCAGAGGTGTTAAAAATAGAAGTTAAGTTGCTCCTGGAGATTCAAGGAGAATTCACCACTTGCAGATCTCTAATTATAATATGTCAAGAGTAAAATACCTTGTCAGGAGCAGTACCTGATATAATACAGTATTGGCTCTATCAACACAGTGATCTATGATGTGTTTGGAGGCCTACATTAAATGTATATTCAGCAGGAAAATGTCCTGCAGGGACTCATCTCAGCCCCTGGGGAGCTGGCAGGATGACCGGGTAACTCTTGTCTGGCTATACGTTCTTCAGCTCCAGTTGGGAGCTCTGGATGCACCCTGCTTCCCTTTTACAGACTCTGCACTTTGTATCAAATCATGTGCATATGTTAGGTGTTTGTGGAGCCTACCAGATAGATTGATGTCTTCTCTTACCCCAAACTACTCAGTTTCTTAAGGAAATGATGGCTTTGACAGTGTCCTCAGGCTGGCACTAAGCACCAGGCATATATGTCAAAGGACAGTTAGGGCTATTCCAGGTCGAACACTACCCTCCAGGGAGTCACTTAGGTTGTGCTCATACAGGGCCATGTGTTCCAGGGTTGGGAAAACATGGATCTCCCACTTTGAGGTTGAATTCCTTCCTTGGGTAAGGCAGAACCTGGAGTGAAGAGAAGATGCACTCTGTAAATGTGTGACGATGCAGACGATTCAACGTGAACTTGTCACAGATCATGTTCTGCTTGGTCAGGTTAGGAAAGTACAACTCAAAAGTAGGTCATGGACAGCAGAAGCATTTCCCGTTTAGGCCAGGAAAGGAAAGCGCATGCATGTAATCATTTGTAGCAGAAAATGAGATGGTCCCTTTTGTGATTCCCCACCCTTCCCCAGTGCCAGCTAGAGTACGTGTCTTGAGACTTCCTTCAGAATCGGCCACAGAGACCACCTGCTTCACCTTATAATGGTTCTCTTTCCTTTCAAACTTCCTGTAACACTGTGGACCCCAAACGTTGCTGGAGAGGACAAAGTGACCGGCAGGCCAGCCCCACCCCAATTCACACTCTCCAGATTCAGAGAGGCGTTCACTGTCACTCACACACCCTGGGAACTGTCTGCGTTGGCTCCCTGGTATGTTTGCCCAATTTCAGGAACCATTCCATTGCTTCCAAGTTCTTCCCTTTCTCACGCTCGGTCAGTTGATGACGGTGTCCTCATCATTGAGAACGTGAAGGTCATACAGAAAGAAGGAAGTCCTCATGCTTGCTCACGACGATTTCTCTGTTTCCTCACATCTTTAACTTTTCTTCTTGCAATGGTCTGAATGTTTGCCTCCCACATCAAATTCACATGTTGGAATCCGAAAGTCCATGAGGTGGTGTTAGAAGGTGAGGCTTTGGAGAGGCGATTAGGATGAGGGGGGAGCCCTCATGAATGGGATGAGTGGCCTCATAAAAGAGACCCCACGGGGCCCCCTCACCCTTTCTGCCATGTGAGGACGCAGTGGAAAAGTGCTGGCCATGCACCAGAAAGAGGGCCCTCACCCAACCACGCTGGCACCCTGATCTTGGACTTGCAGCCTCCACAACTGTGAGTGATAAATTTCTGCTGTCTATACACCAGTCTGCAGTATTTTGTGATAGAAGCCCTCTTCTCTGTTCCAAAATTGAAATACCCACCCACAGGTAAATGAATCAACAAACTGTGGCACATCCACGCTACGGGATACCACTCGATGCAGTGAAAAGCAGTGAGCGGCTGACACGTGCAACAAGATGATGAATCTACAAACAATGAATAAGGGAAAGAAGTCAGGCGACAAGAGCACAGAATGCTTGAGCGCAATGCTATAAAACTCAAAACACTGAAAACCAAGCTGCAGTGAAAGGAGCCGCTTGGGGGGCTCCCTGGGAATGAGGTAGAGGGTGGGGAGGGAAGGACTGCAGAGGGGTAAGAGAAATCTTTGGGGGCGATGGACATGTTTGTTATCTTGGTAACAATAATGGTTCTCCACATATATGTGTATGTCAACACTTATCTGATTGCATGCTTTAAATATGCACAGTTTGTTGTATGCCAAGTATGTGACGATAAAGCTGCAAAAAATGAAGTGTTTCCTCCCTGTCCTAGACCACTTCCTCTATCCGTACACCCCTGGCCATACCCTTTCTATTTCCTCCAAAATAATTTGTCATTTTCTGCCTGAGTTAAAGTTCTCTCTTGTTTCCTGTCATGAACAAGACCTCCCTCAGGCGCTTTCGCCTTGTCATTAGCTCATGACCCCAAATCAACTGTCCTACAAACTGCTTCCTCTGCCCTGCAGTTGTTACCTCTCCTTTCTCCTCCTTACTCCGAATGTGTGTGGTGGGCACTCTACACTGACTTCCATACCTCCTGTTTGCTTCTGGGCTCCTGGTCCCCTGGCATCTCTGGCCAATATGATGAGCACATTGCTTTCTCCTGGGTCTTCAGTGGTGTGCAAATTGCCAGCTTCAGTTCACAGTGCAACCCCCGGTCTGGACACCTCATTTAGGTCTCATTCCATAGCTCCTTTTCTTCTGAACCTCACCACCTATGTGTTCTCCAATGATCTGTCCTTGCTCTTTTCTTCAGTCCTTTTACTTGGTGAATGTATCCATTCAAGTCTCCTCCATAAAAATGGCTCACCATAGTACCTTCAGTTCTGCCCAGTTTCTGTCCATTTAATGCCTTTAATGAGAAGTTCCAAAGACACCTTATCAGTAACCTTGTGGAACCATCCTTGGTCTGTGTGTTTGGGTAGGAGGTTCCTCAGTGGCCCCAGGGCTGAGACACCCATTCTCAGCTTCAGCTGCTGAACTAATATGATTCCATGCAAACCAGGGAGAGGGAGCGATTCCCAGGGCTTGTTTACATGGAACTAATCTAAGAGTCTTTCATGAGGAATCTGATGAGATGTCAAGAGCCTGAACTTGCCAGGACCATCACACAGAATTGGAAAAAAGAACAGAGATGAGCAAGAGGAAAGAGAGCCAGAGATGGGTCCTCTTGGAACCCAGCAGATGCATGCCAAGAGCCAAGCCCTGTCTAAAGCCAGCCCTCTCTCAACTTTTTGTTATATGAGCCAGTATTCCCTTCCGAGTTTTCTGTTGCTCATAACTGGAGACTCTGAAATGTACACCCCTTCAGCCATGAGTTGGAGGGAGACCCTTCAGGGAGTTTTCTTCTGTTACCATAACACACTAAAGCCTTGAAGATCCATGCTCTAGAACTTGTCACATTACAACAATTAACAGAACACATATCCTATATTCCCTAGTGGCCCAAAATCTCTCTAAGGGAAGAAAACAGATCTCCTCACTGTCATCCCGCAGCAGTGCCTGGGGCCCTGTGGACACCGACCTCTTTACATACAATGGTGTTGATCTCTAATGAGTTTGTTCTGTGAGACAAGGATGTTGAGCATCTCAAACTCCAGTTGGATTAAGATTTTCTTTTAGGCAGGCATCATTAACCTTTCCTTTTAAAATTTCATTTTATAACTCTTCGGCTTAAACTCTTTTCAATTGTTTCTAACATGGAATTCTACCCCCTTACTGAAGCCATCGTCCAAGCCAGTGGGATATGAACCCTGTCAATGAAACCCTGTTTCATCCTTTGCCACTGCACCCTAAATGCTCTTCACGTGCCCCAGACATGCTGGCTTCCTTTTAGTTCTTTGAAGAAGCCAAGTATGTCTCTCTTCAACCTTGGGACCTTTGAATTTGGAACTCCTTCAGCCTAGAAAGCTTTGTCTTCTCATCGTAACTATCGTATCCTTGAAGAAATTCTCCCAAACTACTCATTTACAGAGGGAACCCCTGCTCTTTCTAATCTTCCCCTAGAACCTGTCTTTTCCTGAAGGACATGTCTCAAAATTGTGTTTCCATAGCTGTTTGATCACCAAGTATTCACTCTCCATCTCTCAAGCTGTTATCAGAGCACAAGGACCATTTCTGCTTGGTTCAAGCACATCACCTGTTCTGAGTCCTGGCCCCAGTAAATGCTCAATAAATGTTTGTGAATGAATGATTGACTCTCCCACAGCAGGTTAGTAGTGTTAGCACAGGTTGAGGCTTAATAAATAATGTCCGATTGGACCTTTCCTCGGTCTTCCAATAACGTTCTCAAGCTCTACCAGCATTGATTGTCACAAAATAACGAACAAACAACAACCCATCACTACCAACCGGTAGTCAAAACACGATAATGAAGACCCGCTAAGCCAGCAAACCCATAATGAACTCATCTCTAAGTTGGAAGCCACATTAGAAAAGGCCATAGCAGCTCGAGTCACAAGAGCCAGAGGTGGAAATGCCCGTGGTGAATGGATGGGTAAACAAAGCGTGGCACAGCCATACAATAAAAAGGAATAAAAACTCATACAAAGGAATAAAATACTGACACTTGCCACAATGTGGGTAAACCTTGAAAAGGTCCTATTATGCGAAAGAAGCAAGACACGGAGGGTTGTATATGACATGATTCCATGTTTATGAAATATCTAGACTGGGCAGATCCATACAGACAGAAAGCAAATTCATGATGACCAGGGGCTGGTGGGAGGGAGAAATGGGGAGTGCCTGCTTAATGGGTGTGGGGTTTCTATCCGGGTGAGGAAAGTGTTCTGGAATTACAGAAGGGTGATGTTTGCACTAAATTGCAAATCTACTCAATGCCAAGGAATTGTATACATTAAAATGATTAAAATGATAAATTTTCTGTTACAGATGCATTTTACCACGATAAATAAGGGAAGATGGGCAAAAGAAAATATTATAATGTATGTTATTTTAAACAATCTCCAAACCTACACTCCAAATGAAGTTATTAGGTAGCAAGAAATGTGTCATGCTTCAAACGCACAAACTTCACAAATACTCGTTTTCCAGAGGCCTAGGGGCAGGAGAAGGCAGAATTGCCTTGCACCTACAAAACGTTCTAGATGAGAGGCTTGCATGCCCAGGCTTCCCGAAGAATTCTGCAGAACAGGGCTTCCCAGAGGTACAGCTACATCTTGTGATATGCATGGTTATTTCAGGTCATATGGTCAAATTCCAATAATTGTTTTTATTGAGGGTTATCTCTGATTAATACAACACTGCTTTTCGTTGATGGTGGTGATGTTTCCTTTTTGTTTGTTTGCCTGTTTTTAATCCACTGAATCCACCCACATGGAATAAAATGTGTTATTTTGGTGTATACAGTCCTGTAACCACCACCATGAAAATACACAACAGGTCCACTACCCCACAAAATGCAGAATTCTCTCCTCCTGCCTCTTTGCCTTCCCCACCCTATGGCTCAGCAGATAAAGCAGGAAGTAGGGATGAACCTCAAATGCATTGGGCTGTGCTAGAGGACAGGGGCAGACATGGGGGGTGGCTGCAAGTGGGCACAAGACTGTTTTGGGAGCAATGGAAATAATCCAAAATTAGAGGGTGGTGATGGTCACACAACTCTAAATATACTCAAAGTCAGTGAATTGTATACCTAAAATAATGAATTTTAAGGTGTGTACATTTTATCTCCATAAAACTGATTAAAAAAAAAAAAGGATTGGTTCCATAGTGTATGATTTCACTCAGATGACATAATCCCAAAAAAGGCCAAACTATAGAAACAGAAAAGAGATAAGAGTTTCCTTTATAAAGCAAGGTAGTTAAGAGAAAATGCATCGATTTCGGTCATAGGACAGGATGCCTGTAGATGACGCAACCTTTGGGGAGCTGGAATGACCGAGAGGGGCTTAGGGACTGGATGGCGGCGCACCCTGGGCGCCCCTGTCGCCCCCCAGGGATAGAGCCCACTTACTGTGGCAGTGCCCGAGACGGTCTGCGCGCTCGTGTCCGCGGCGCTCTGCTCCGAGTGCGACTGCGCGGGAGGGTACAGGTTTAACGTGTGCTCGGGGACGGTGGTCTGGCCCGTGTACTCTGGCGCGGGGTGGGGGTGAGGGGCCGTGTATTCCGCGGGGATGCCGTTCTGAGGGGGGGCAAACTGGGCCGAAGCATAAGGCTGAGCCATTGTGTCAGGGGCAGCGGCTGCTTCCTGATTACCCTGAAAAATCAGAAAGGGGGAGAGAAGAGAGCAGACCGTAAGCAGGCAGCAAGCAGAACCTTACTCTGGTGGGTGGAAAGAGCCAGCACTGGGCCGAGCAAGCATCTGAGATACATGCACTAATTTTCACCAGACCCTCTCAGGAAATAGGAACCTATGGAACCCCATGGGGCAGATGCAGAAATGGGGGCTCAGAGAGGTGAAGCCACATTGCCCCAAGTCAGCCAACCCCACAGCCTGAGACCGTGAGAATCTGTGCCCGACTGGATTGGATTTTTTTCTGGCAGATCTTCCTTAGTTCATTCCCATTTTGGAACATGTGAGCATGTCATTGTCTCCAGTGACAGCAGAGACTTGATTTGATACTTAAAATACCAAGAGAAATTAAATTGAATGTGTGTGTTCTTGAGAGGAGACACAATTCATCTAAGCATTTGAATTTAATCAAAGTTTTATGTGACTTGGATTATAATGGGATGGGGGGAGGGGTCCTTTTAATGGTCACAATGAGTGTGTGTGCATGCATGTGTGTGATGTTCCCAGTTCCAATATGAAGCCGCCAACGAAAATTCCAGGCCTAGTTGGGCAAAGATGGCACTCTGCAAAATGCTGGACTTAGCTCAGCCTCATTAGTCAATGCCTCCCCCGACCCCCTGCCTTCGTTTTTATAAGCACGGAGTGTTATGTAACAATGTGCCCTTCGCATCTAGGTAAAACATGCCACGTGAAAATTCCTGTCAAGTCCAAAGAATTTTTTAAAACCCTGAATTCAAATACTTCCATTTCTGGAAACATCTATCCCTCTCCACCTCCACCCGCACACCTCTATCTATTACCTTAGACACACACACACAGACACACACACACAGACACACACACACACATACACACACACACACACACACACAGCATCAGAAACTCTAACCCGGAGATCCGAATTTTCCATGGTCTCAAGAGATGGGAGGGAGAAGCACGGCGATAAAGCCTATCAGTAGCATCCGTAGCTACCTCTCCCATTGTCTGCGGTCAATTAGATGTGACTTCAGTCCTCATGTAATGATACCAGGGCAAAAATGTCAGAATCGCTCCCATCTCCTCAGGCCCTGCCACCAACACTGGAGGGCCTCTTTAGCTAAAGCAACTTGAGGTCTGCCCAAAACATGACATAGAAAGGAGAGAAAAGTTTATTCTCAGAGCAGCTCCCAGAGCCTGTGCGTTTGTTTAGAGGGGACCTTAATTAGAACGCTAAAGATGTCCCTTGTAAGAGAACTCAGCTGCGGACAAGTTTAAAACACTTTACAAGTGAAAACATTCCCATCAGGCCCTTTCCTCCCCCAGACTAATTCCTCCAAATGTCTGTGCCATCGGAAGCAGAAATGTGCAGTCATTTCTTTCTGTCTCACATCTTTTCATGGCATTTGGGCTGTGCAGGGCCTGTCTGTGGGGAGGCTGGATCACTGCAGGTGGAAAGGTAGCTCTGTCGATCCTTGGGAAATCACAGGGGACAGTGATGGTCATGGCCGATTAGTGTTCCTTTCTCTTTTCAAGGATAGTGCCTGGGTTCCTCTTCGGGGATACCTCCACCCTCAGCCCACGTGTACAAACGGGGCTGAGCCCTGCCTGGGATACTGCTAGATTTGGTCATGTGACCTGGCCTAGCTAATCAGAGGGCTCGTTGGCTTGGCCCCGGAGGGAAATGGGCTCTTGCCCATCCATCTAAGCCAGTTAGGGAGTTAACCCCTAGTAACTCCAGTGAGGCTTGCATCCTGGGACTTTGCTGGGGTTTTCCTAAGTTCTCTGCCCACTTTGATTGGCAGCTGTAAAAATAATGTAAGCCTAGAGCTGCCAAGAACAACCACTTGAAGGGGGCCTCCCTAAAGCAGAAGTCCACCCAGATGAAAACAGAGCCCACAAATCGAACTGAGTCCTGGGGACGCCGTCTAAAGTCTGGGATCCAGTTTACCCGCAGCTAGTAACACGATTTGTTTGTTTTAGTTACATGAGTCGGTAAATGTGTTATTTTGTTTAAACTAGTTTTCCTGTTACTTCCAACAAAAAGGGTCTTGGCCAATAAGAAATCCTCTGCTGTTTATAAGCTGACTAGCATTCTCCTTTTCTACAGGGCTGCTCCAGGAACATATCCTTGTGTACAGAAATTCCACATACCACTTTTTTTCTGGCTTACAGAAGCTCCAGAAACTTTGGGATCTTGAGAAGCCTCCAAAGAGCACTTCATGGTGTCAGATTCTATTTCTGCCCAAAGGGTCTGTTTCAAGCTCCCCGACCTTCCATCCGGCTCATCTCTGAATTCAGAGATAGACTTGTGAAAATTCCAGGTGTGGCCTCAGAAAGGCGCATGAAATGATGCAGAGAGAGAGAGGGTCACATCATGAGAAAGTTTCCCCCCTCCACCCCCAGCAGACCACACCTTACATGCAGGAGCACGTGGTCCTTCCTCCCCGCAGGGCAACCTCAGCAACGGCGACCCAGTCCCACAAAGGGGCTTTCTGCTATGATCTGAGCTCTTTATGGAAAGAGAAGGGCCTGCCCTCCGGAGGCCTAGGCGCACTCCATGCTCTCAATACCACCAAGTCTTCCATTTCGCTGCCCCCTCTGCTTGGAAAGCCCTGACTCCATCGCCTGGCTAGGCTCTACTTCTCTTTTGGGTCCCAGATCAAGAGCTGCCTCCTCTAGAAAGCCTGCCTCGCCACTTAAGCCGTATGAGTTGACTGTCCTTCATGCTCCACTGCAGCTTGTAGCCACATCTCCCATAACTCCAGGAGCTGCTACTGTCTGCTTATTTATCTGTGAGAGTCCTGAGGGCAGGGGTCTGTCATATTCTGTTCCATTTCCAGTGTCCAGCAGCATGCTGTCTGCAAAGGAGGAATGAACAGTCCTTGCTAAGTAAATGCATGCTCCAGTATGAACTCTGGGCTCTGTAAAGATTATTCTGGCAATAGGAGATAGGCTGACTTGTGGGACAAATCTGGCCCACTGGTTGTTTTGTAAATAAAGCTTTATTGAGACACAGACATACTCATTGTACTACAGTGGCAGAGTTGAGCAGTTGTGACAGAAACCATATGGCCCATAATGCCTAAACTATTAAACTACTTGGCCCTTTGCAAAAAATGTCTTCTCATCGTGGTGGTAGTGTTGTCATTAAATACGGGGACACCAGTTAAGAAGTTATCATTGCATAAATAGTTTGGGCCAGAAGCCAAGCTAGCAGTGAAGCAGGAGAGGAAGTGGGTGCATTCTATCTAATGCAAGGAGGGGTGGCTCAGCTACATCTGGAGATCGATAGCGTTGAGGAGGGTGCAAAAAGGATGAGTCAGAATCTTCTTCAGAATCTGCTTTCCCTCACTCGACCTCTGAACTGTAAACACGTGTACACATACGGGTTTTAAACTCCGCAGAAGTGGCCTTATGAGGAGGAGACCCATGACAGCCTCAGGTTTCTGTGCCCCACCTGGAAGACATCCCCTTCTATCTGGTGTTCCAAAGACAAACTGAGTGACAGTTCTTTCATCTCAGGCCTTTGGGGTGCCAGGCACCGTGCCGGGTACTTGGCACTAGTGGTTCTTAAATGGGGGTGACTGATCCCCAGGGGACATTAGGCAATGAGTGGAGACACTTCTGGTCATTACCACTTTGAGGGAAGGCTTGCTACCGGCACCTAGTGGGTGGAGACCAGCAATGTTGCAAAAGACCCTACTAGGCACAGGACGGCCCCCACCACAGAGGATTCCCCAGCCTCAAGTATTAATGGTGCCGAGCCCTAGGATCCGTTCCACATACACTGCGTCTTTAACCCCATGTTACTTTGTGGTGATGGATACCGTAGCCCCAGACTGGGAAATAATTCTGCAAGGTCACAGCAAGGGAGACCAGGAGCTGAACACAAGCCCACATTTCTCCCGTGCCCAGGAGTCTCTCATTTGGCAAGACTGTCCTCCAGTGGGTAGGCTTCTTCCAATTTTTAAACAAACAAACCTCTCTCTGCCACAGACACCATGGCCTCAAGACCTGTTCTCCAGCTGGTGGTGTTGACGCCCTGTGAAGAAGTCAGGCGCTGGCCTATCTGATGAAAAGATGCTGATGTTCTGTTAGCCAGATTAGGGGGTGACCTGTGGAGAGTGTTATAGTGACAGCCTGGGAAATGTTTGCCATCTCAAGCTCAAGGCCTAGCTGCAGAGGGCTCTGAGGCCACCCTAGGAAAGGCAAGGGCCAAGTGGAGCACCACCAGAGCCAGGATAAACCACCCACTTCTACCAAACCTTGTGCCATTCTGCAAGCCAAGGGCAGCGGGCTCTCAAGACTGTGCGTACGTAGCCGAGGAGTTTGCGGGGAGTGTTCGGGTCCACGGGACTGGATTGCTCCCCTGTTCCTGGAGTTCTAAGACAGATGTTGGTGGGACCCCCCACCATTACTTATTAACACTGACAGCTGTTCCAGAGAGACCCTAATTAATATCCCCAACATTTGCACTTTGGGCTAATTACAGCTAATATTTAATTAAGATCATTGTACTTCCTATGGAATTATTTTTCACCTTCAAGTGGTTTCAGAGACGTCTTTGTTTCCTCCCTAGTGAGGTTCCATTTTCTGAAAAAATACACTCACACTGAGGACACCTTTTTTACCCGAGGTCAAGACAAATCTTGGGCATGTGAACAGGCTCCTGGTTGAAAGCTGAAGCCAACTGCATGTAGATGACAGTGACAGGCAAAAATTATTTGGAGCATTCTGGCTAGGCGTTTCCTCTTTTGCAAAAGCTGCCTTCTCTCTTCTAGTCCCATGCCAACACCAGACCTTTCCCTAAACACGTGGTATGATCACAGAGGTTCTGATACTTCCCAGGTCCAGGTGCCTGTGGGTGTTCTGAGTTGACAAGGAGGGAGATTCTGCTTTTGCATGTTTCCCCCACCTCCCTGAGCAAGTGCCTCGAGAGATTATGAAAACCTAACATCTAATTTTCAGTGCCTGGACTTTCCTGGGTTACGGCTAAATACACAAAAGATAAAAACACAAACAAAACCCCAAAACACCCTGAGACCCTATGTTTTAATACCCACTATTGCTGCTGCAGAACTGGATAGAAGCTTGAAATAAAGAACATGTGTTCGAATAAATGTGGAAGAAACCCCCTTGTCCTCACACACCCACACTGAACCTCAGTTAGAGCAGTAACTCAACAACAAGCGAGATGGTGTGGAATCCCATCATTACCTGAGACCCCCCCACCGACGGGTGGCTTGCACTCCAGTTACCGGGAGCAAAATGATTATTAAAAAGCAACCAAGTCCGATTCTCCAAAGCAAAAAAAAAAAAAAAAAAAGCCATTTCAATTTAAATATTTTACTGAAGCATGAAATAGCCGGGATATTATTGCTATTTTAAGACAAACACCGTAATCTGTCTATTAGCATAGTGTGGTGACTCTGTTGCATGCAGACATTCAGAAAGGCACTCCCAAAAGAAGAATTTCTTTGGTCATTGAAATATCCTGCAACCCTTAATTTTTCTCTCCGAGGTGGGCTCAAGAGACAGAGTCAGAGAGATAATGAGACTTTTTTTCCCCCCAGACATCTCCCTTCTCCCAATTCATTACCTTGAGTAGTTTAATAAAGTAGTTGTGGAAAACTCATAAGAGAACAAAGGGTGGTAGCCTGTCAGACTTTGCAAAATATTTTCGCTCCACATCTAATGCAAACCACATTTCAACGATGGAACCGTCTTTACGTGGCAGAGCATGAAACGGGTATATTCTTTTCGATGTAACCGTCTGACTTTCAGATCCGCCGAGGTGGACTTTAACATAATCAAGTATTTTTGTGTGTGTGTGGGAGGTGGAGTTTTCCAGCTTTAATAACCAAACTTCTTGAGCATCTTCTCCATTTTTGCTTTTGAAATTTATTTAGTCCATTTCTTGCTCCGAAAAACCTCTTCTGCCCTAAGCCCAGCCCTTATGATAAAGAAATGCACAGGCATTGTACAGCCCTAATACACCATCTGATTCAGCTCTCCACACAGCCAAGGAGAGCATCCATTCGCACAAGGGGACCCCCCACCAGAACTGACTGGCCGGAGGAAACTCTCCATTCTTGGCTGCCTGCAGTTCTCAGTCTTGCTGACAGTTTGTTTTACTTTAGTTCAGTAGTGTGGACTACTCTACTTCTCTGGCAAGAAATCGCGCATATTCAGAGAAAGCCTCCTGTGCTGGCCTGCAAAAAGCAACATGGCATTGTGCCCCCGGGGCATTGAAACCAAGAAGAAAAATGCAAAATTTCCCCATTAACCTGGTGGTTCTAGGACCAGCTCAGTTTGACACATCAAGCAGAAAGCCGGCACACACACGCACACACACACACACACACACACACACACACACACACACCCTGGGCTGAAATCCTCTCCTTTCCCCACCAGCATGATTCAAGGAGCCGAGCATGCATTGCAGACAGCGACAGACTTAACACACAGAAAGCCTTCCGCTTCATTCAAATCACAGTTTCAAGTGACTATAAAATGGGGAGAAATACCTGCTGCACCATTCTGCTTCCTTTCTCCTTCATAAACTTAGCAGCTGGGCTAGTCCCACACCACGAAGCATCTGCCTGGAGCCAGCCTCAATTACGAGCGAAGGTGTGGGCTCTGTGCAAGGTGCGGATGGCTGGGGTGTTGAAGGCCGCCTGGCTGACCTCCCCCTCAACATCTGACTGCTCCCAAAACCAACCCCAGATGGGACTCTTTCCGCGAGCGAGGCCTGGTCTATCAATCACAGCTTGCCCCTCCTCCAGCTCCTGTTCCGTTTCTGACTGCACACTGAGCAGATGATTATATAGAGGAGGAAGAAAAAAAAGCCACACACACACACACACAGCGCTCGACTACATTAATAGCTATTTTAAAAACATTAGAAATGCTATCCTATGCATCGCCTGGAGCTGGAATTTTTCATTACTAAACTAAATATATGGTATGCAAAGTTATAAAATCCACCAGGGAGCTTGCTACTGCCCCTACTCTCCTATTTTGTTTTATATTTTTAAGGGGGGTGGTGAGTCAAGGGTAGTAGGATAGAGACAGAGGAAGGATGAAGAAAAAGCCCAGAGAGAGAATATAATGGCTAGAGGTAAACTAAAAAAAAAAATATATATATATATATATATATATACTGCAAGAGAACATTGGGAATGAATTTACAACAGAGACGCCTGGCTAACTGTAAATTGGTCTTAAAATGCTGTAACTGACGATTGGAAGATTTGGAAGGCTGGCTCCTTTGCAGGCTAGCTGTGTGATCTTAGGCAGGTTGTTGCCATTCCCTGGGAGCCAGTGTTTGCTTCTGTTGAATGGGGAAATAATGAGTGACTTCCTGAGGCAAACGAGAGGATTGAAATAAAAATAAAATCACAGTAAACAAACATGCACAGGGCCTGCCTCATAGTATGTGCTACATAAACAGATTCATTCATCACATTCAATAGCGTGGTGAGCAAAATCCCAAACCACCTTTGTCCCGATGGACTATGCAGCCAGGAGGGCAGCAGGCTTTCAAGAAAGGAACCTAAAAATCACTACAAACTCCAGTGGCAATATGTGCTCTGAAGGAAGAGTACAGGGACCTTGCTTTCTCCGTCTCTTGAACCTTTGTCTCTTCCTAGCTCATGGCTTTTCTTCTCTTTCAAATAAGCAAGAATAAAACCACGTATACAAAATCCCCAGTGATTTCAATGCCAACTGCTGCCTCTTTATTTAAAGCTACAAACACTTTGTTCTTCTTTTATTATTAAAACTATCACAACTGGAGTGAAATGTCACAACAATTTCAGTTGTTATCTGGTTAGGTCTTTCTTGCTCGTGGAGGGAGAGTTTCAAGAGACCCTCCACCCTTTCTGTGCCCATACACCTCATGGCCAAGATGCCTTGCTATGAGAGGAGAGATCTTGCTATGCTGGAGGGAATGGATGGGGTTTCTCAGGTGATTAAACTTGTAATTAAATTGAATAACAGTGGAGGAGGTCAGGGTGGAAGAGGCTGCCTAGAAGAATCCCACCTTTCTGATAGTTTGTCGGTGGTGCTTGTTCAGGTAGTCCCTGGGTGATTTTTGTTTTTTTTTTAATTCCCAGATCACCAGCATTGGAAAGAAAATCTGGATAAAGAGTATTTACGCCACCCTTCCATTTCCATTTCCAATCACACTCAGGGGACAGCACTAATGCAGGATTAAAATAAGCAACCCTTCTGGTCCCTTAAAGAGATATGTGGGGGCCCTCTTAGAAATGTGCTGCCTCAGAGGACTGACCAGGCACCCTTCTTGCATGACTCCAGCCTGGCATATGAACTCAGAGGTCATTCTCCTGAGCCATAAGATGCCAAACGTCTGCCCTTCAACCTGGGGAAGACGGATGAGACCAAGATAGACATAGTCCCTGGTAAAAGATGTTCTGGGGAGTGACAGAAAAAAACATTCAAACAAGCCAACACTAAACAGAGAAGAGCATTTCAGGTGGACACAGAGATGTAATAGGACATCTGGTTCTTAGCCAGTGGGCTGTCAGAGTCACTTGAAGTAATCTTAGAAAAAAATATCAGATGTCAGGACTCCAACTCAGACCCACTGGCTTAAAATCTCCAAAGGTGAAATCCAGGCATGGGCACCAGGTCATGCTGATACACAATCCTGGGGGACAATTCTCCATAGTTTGCAAACTACAGGTGTGATCCCCTGGATTATAAAATCCTTATAGGGAGTTATGACACCAACACTCTTTAAATGAAATAAATGATACTACACTGGAAAAGAGAATAGGACAGTGAGAGTATTGTTTTGTGAACCCTTATATGGGTGAACTGGATTACAACATAAAATCCTCTATGGATTGCAGTAAAATAAATAAAATTGAAAACACTATGCTAGGTAATTTCTAGTGTTTGTTACCATCTAACCTTTCATTAGTGCTGTCACTATGAAATCAAAGTCAAATGCTGAGAAATCAGGAGCATAATGGTGGGAACTGTTGTCAAGTCATTCAACCTCCATGGGCCCCAGTTTCCTTATTTTTAAACATAGGTAATACATATTCTTCTCAATGAGGCTCTTCTAATGCCTTAGGCAGAACATCTACAGAAGTGTGTTATATAATCTAGAAAGTTCTGTGAGCACATGTCCTCATGTGGGGATGAGCTCAGTCCCCCTTCTAGTCCAGCAAAATGCTCCCTGTGGAGAACATCTGGGAGGAGTGTTGGATCCTCACCTACAGTGTGCCAGGCACTGTGCTAGGCACTTTAATCCCCCAAGCACCCTCATGAGATAGATTTTATGGTTCCTTGAGCCTCCAAACAAGTGAACATACTTCCTGTTATGGGATCTAGTAAATTAAGTGGCAGAACCAGAATTTGAACTAATCTGGTCTTACTGAAGAATTCCTGCCTCTGAACCTATACTAACATGAGGATGAGGACAATGGTGAGGATGATGGTGATGATGGTGATGGTGGTGATGGTAGTGATGGTGGTGTTGATGGTAATGGTGGTGATGGTGGTGATGGTGGTGGTGATGGTAATGGTGGTGATGGTGGTGCTGGTGGTGGTGATGGTAATGGTCGTGGTGGTGGTGATGGTGGTGACGGTGGTGGCTGTGGTGGTGACAGTGGTGGTTGTGGTGATGGTGGTGATGGTGGTGGTGGTGGTTATGGTGGTGACAGTGGTGATGGTGATGGCGGTGCTGGTGGTGATGATGGTGGTGGTGATGGTGGTGACGGTGGTGGTTGTGGTGACAGTGGTGGTTGTGGTGATGGTGGTGGTGGTGATGGTGATGGTGGTGACGGTGGTGACAGTGGTGGTGGTGATGGTGGTGACAGTGGTGGTGGTAGTGGTGGTGGTGGTGACGGTGATGGTGGTAGTGGTGGTGATGGTGACAGTGGTGGTGATGGTGACGGTGGTGGTGATGACAGTGGTGGTGATGGTAGTGATGGTGACGGTGGTGGTGGTGGTGACGATGGTAGTGCTGACGGTGGTGGTGGTGACAGTAGTGGTGTGGTGATGGTGGTGGTGATGGTGATGGTGGTGGTGGTGGTGATGGTGGTGTTTGTGATGGTGGTGGTGGTGGTGGTGGTGATGGTGATGATGGTGGTGGTGGTTGGTGATGGTGGTTGTGGTGATGGTGGTGGTGGTGGTGTTGATGGTGATGGTGGTGGTGGTGGTGGTGGTGATGGTGATGATGGTGGTGGTGGTGGTGGTGGTGATGGTGGTGATGATGGTGGTGATGGTGGTGATGATGGTGGTGGTGGTGGTGATGATGGTGGTGGTGGTGGTGGTGGTGGTGATGGTGATGGCGGTAGTGGTGGTGATGGTGACAGTGGTGGTGGTGACGGTGGTGGTGATGGTGGTGACGGTGACGGTGACGGTGGTGGTGGTGATGGTGGTGGTGGTGGTGGTGGTAGTGATGGTGGTGATGGTGGTGGTGGTAGTGATGGTGGTGACGGTGGTGGTGATGGTGGTGACGGTGACAGTGACGGTGGTGGTGGTGATGGTGGTGGTGGTGATGGTGGTGGTGGTGGTGGTGGTAGTGATGGTGATGATGGTGGTGGTGGTGGTGGTGGTGAGGTGACGGTGATGGCGGTAGTGGTGGTGATGGTGACAGTGGTGGTGGTGAC
>JAVSCE010008418.1:0-12933 GCA_032199065.1 Smutsia gigantea
ATGACCTATATTAAGTTGAGGTACATTTGTTCTATATGCACTTAGTTGAGAGTTTTTATCATAAATAGACGTATTTTGTAAAATGCTTTTTCTGCATTAAGGTTATGATTTTCATCCTTCATTTTGTTCATGTATATCACATTGATTGATTGGCAGGTGTTGAACCATCCTTGCATCTCTGGAATAAATCCCACTTGATCATTGTATGTGATCCTTTTAATGTATTATTGAATTCAGTATGCTAATATTTTGTTGAGAATTTCTGCATTCGTGTTCATTCTGACAAAAATTTGCAACAAATTAGGAATAAGTAAAAGGAAATGTTCTTAAGTTGATGAAGAACATCCATCAAAACCAAAACCCAACATTATATTTAATGGTGAAACACTAGTAGCATCCTTACTAAATTCAAGAGAAGGGTGCCTGCTATCACAACTACTATTCAGTATTGTCCTAGAATCATGGCTACTTTGATAAACAAGAAAAAAAATTCATAAGTATTAGAAAGGAGATAAAATTATTAGTAGATGGCATAGTGACTTTTTTGGAAAAATCCAAGAGAATCAACTGGATAACTTTTAGAGGCAGTAGTAATTCAATAAAGTAACTTGAATGTAAGATAAATTTGTCCAAATCAATAACTTTTATAAACAAGCAATAGTCAATTCAAAAATTCAATTAAAATGTTTCATTCATGCTAGCTATAAAAACTTTAAAAACTAGGAATACATCTAGCAAGAAACCTATGTTAACATAATTTTAATGAAAGTATAAGACTATGTAAACAGAAAAGCATGGGATGTTCCTGGTTGGAATGTTTATGTACCAGGACACTTATCTTTTCATTTATCTTTAATATTATTTAGTAATTTTCATTATCTGTGAGAATTGTAATTTCTCCTCAGTTTACTTAAGAACATGTGAACCAGAGCCTAAAATTTCTTTTTGCAGTCTTACTGGCACAATGCTAAGTGGAGAACTAGGACACGCATGCATGTTTGACTGCCTCAGCTGTGTAATAGCAGTTCAGAAACCCACCAGTAGGAAATCTGGGTATTTGGTGATTGCCATCCTCTAAAGTTTAGAGTTTTAAGTTTTTTTCTTTGCTGAAAAAGTAAGACATAGTTTTTATTAAAAATTAAAGAAGAGAAGTTAGGATTTACCTAAATTTAAATGAGACTCATCATTTTGATAGATTAAGAGGAATGGTGGTGGTGTTAGGGGGAGGAGTAATGGACTTGGGTGAAAAGGTCTGGATTCTGGAGCCAGTGTTGTTATTACCCAGCTGTGTGTAATACAGGGAGTGACAGCTCCTCACCCCCTCCCCAGACTTTGCCTTATGCATCTCTTCCATCTGGCTGTTCCTAAGTTAATCCTTTTACAATAAGCCAGTAATCTAACAAGTAAAATGTTTCTCTGAGCTGCTCTAGTAAATAAATCATCGGAGGGGTCATTGGAACTCCCAATCTATAACTGGTACATCAGAAGCACAGGTGACAGCGTGGGCTTGGAACTGGCATCTGAAGTGGGGGCCGGGGGGCAGTCTTGTAGGACTGAGCGCTTAACTTGTAACCCAAGTAGGGGTTGTAGGAACCTCCGATTGATAGCCAGCAGTCAGAAGCTCACATAACAATATGGACTTGCAGTTGACATCTGATGTGAAGAGTTCTCTTGAGGGCCTGAGCTCCCCACTTGTGGGATTTAATGCTGTCTCCAGGTAGAAAGTGTCAGCATTGTATTAAACTGCAGGACACCCATCCAGGGTCTGGAGAACTGTTGGACATATGGGGGAAACCCCCAACATTGGAATTGGGTGTCTGAACCCCCCTCCTTAATTGGTAGGCACTGTTAATTCCCATTAAATAGATGAAAAAACTGAGGTTTGGAGAGCTTACGTCTCTACTGGTAATCAGCTTAGTTGGAATTTAAACTAGACAGTCTGGCTCCATAGCCTTGGCATGCTTATAACTACCGTATTGCTCCTTCTCCCTTCAAGGGAAAAATGCTGTAATTTAACACTATTCTCTAGTAAAATTGTGTTTATCTACTTATAAATAATTTATATATTTATAAAGCTTTTTGTTTTAAATCTGTGGGAAAATGTATAGAAATACAGATATCTCCCAGTTTTCAAAAGTTCAAGTGACACAACTGCGTTTTTATGAAAGACCTGCATTAGTGCTGTTAGCTCTAGCCAAAAGAAACCCCAGGAGGATTTTCACTTTGTGAAAACAGCAGACAGTATTTGGGTTGCAGTCAGCCTATGGCGTGGCCCCACCTTGCTCCTTCCAGGCATAAACTTCACTCCGTCCTCATTATCAAGCCACCATCACTGTGCACTGTCAGTGAACTTGAAACTGTGTTATTCATAATCGTGGCACACAAAGACAACCATCTTTAATGACTTGGCATATTTCTTTAAAGCACAGATGTGACACCATATAGCACCCAATGTGTAACATCTCTCTCAGGCAGTGTGCTGTAGACACGTATAATGTTAGTTCCATTTTGAAGGAATCATGTTCTATGTTTATAACACAATGATAGTGGTAAAAAAAAAGCTTGTTTCTGGTTTTCCATTTTACAATTTCTGTAAATAAGGTTGTTGTTTTGGTTTTTTAAGATAGGCTGTAAACTTCAAAAAGTACCTGAGCACTGGCAGCATTTGCCTCTTCTAGTACTCAGAATGAGAGCTTTCCTTTTGCCATGACCCTCGGCAGGACCATTCTGGCATCTACTCTCAGGCCTCATTCATATAAACCAGGCAAAAATGCCCCACTAGCAACATGACTGGGTTATCCTCTAGCTTTTTCTCCTGTCTGAGGTGCTCTTAAAAAAGTGATCAGAAAAATTCTGCTTAATGCAAATTGTGCTCCTTAATTAATCTGTGCCTACTGTAACCAGGTGTTCCTTTGGACAGGCGTGCCTGATTTTTTTTTTTTTTTTGCTATTAACATACAATTACATGAGCAACATTATGGTTACTTAGACTCCCTCTATTATCAAATCCCCACCACATACCACATTGCAGTCACTGTCCATCAGCCTAGTAGGATGTTATAGAATCACTACTTGTCTTCTCTGTTATACTATCTTCCCCGTATCCCTCCACCCCACCCCCACACCCACTACATTATGTGTGCTAATTGTAATAGCCCTTTTTTCCCCTTATGCCTCCCTTCCCACCCATCCTACCCCAGTCCTTTTCCCCTTGGTAACTGTCAGTCCATTCTTGGGTTCTGTGAGTCTGCTGCTGTTTTGTTCCTTCAGTTTTTTCTTTGTTCTTATACTCCACAGATGAGTGAAATCATTTGATACTTGTCTTTCTCCGCCTGGCTTATTTCACTGAGCATAATACCCTCTAGCTCCATCCATGTTGTTGCAAATGGTAGGATTTGTTTTCTTCTTATGGCTGAATAATATTCCATTTTGTATATACCACATCTTCTTTATCCATTCATCTACTGATGGACACTTAGGTTGCTTCCATTTCTTGCCTATTGTAAATAGTGCTGTGATAAACATAGAGGTGCATATGTCTTTTTCAAACTGGCTGCTGCATTCTTAGGGTGAATTCCTAGGAGTGGAATTCCTGGGTCAAATGGTATTTCTATTTTGAGTTTTTTGAGGAACCACCATACTGCTTTCCACAATGGTTGTACTATTTTACATTCCCACCAGCAGTGTAGGAGGGTTCCCCTTTCTCCACATCCTCACCAACATTTGTTGTTGTTTGTCTTTTGGATGGCGGCCATCCTAACTGGTATGAGGTGATATCTCATTGTGGTTTTAATTTGCATTTCATTGATGACTAGTAATGCAGAGCATCTTTTCATGAGCCTGTTGGCCATCAGAGTTTCTTCTTTGGAGAAGTGTCTGTTCAGCTTGTCTGCCCATTTTTTAATTGGCTTATTTGCTTTTTGTTTGTTGAGGTGCAGGAGCTCTTTATATAATTTGGATGTCAACCCCTTATCAGATATGTCCATGCGTACCTGATTTTTACATATGCCGGTGCTCCTGTGTTGATTGCATATATATTTATAATGGTTATATCCTCTTGTTGGACAGACCCCTTTATCATTATGTAATGTCCTTCATTATCTCTTGCTACTTTCTTTGTTTTGAAGTCTATTTTGTCTGATACAAGTACTGCAACACCTGCTTTATTCTCCTTGTTGTTTGCATGAAATATCTTTTTCCATCCCTTCACCTTTAGTCTGTGTATATCTTTGGGTTTGAGGTGAGTCCCCTGTAAACAGCATATAGATGAGTCTTGTTTTTTTATCCATTCAGTAACTCTGTGTCTTTTGATTGGTGCATTAAGTCCATTTACATTTAGGGTGATTATCGATAGATATGTACTTATTGCCATTGCTGGCTTTAGATTCGTGGTTATCAAAGGTTCAAGGGTAGCTTCTCTACTATCTAACGGTCTAACTTAACTTTCTTGTTGAGTTATTGTAAACACAGTCTGATGATTCTCTCCCTTCTTATTCTTCCTCCTCCCTTCTTTATATACTAGGTGTTTTATTCTTTGCCTTTAGTTAGTATTTGGATGGTCTGCTTTCTTTGCTATGATTTTATTTTCTCTGGTTACATCTTTTTAGCCTTAGGGGTGCTTCCCTCTAGAGCAGTCCCTTTAAGATACCCTAAGAGGTGGTTTATGGGAGGCAAATTCCCTCAGCTTTCGCTTGTCTGGAAATTGTTTAATCCCTCCCTCAAATTTAAATGATATCGTGCTGGATACAATATTCTTGGTTCGAGGCCCTTCTGTTTCATTATGTTAAATATATCATGGCATTCTCTTCTGGCGTGTAAGGTTTCTGTTGAGAAGTCTGATGATAGTCTGATGGGTTTTCCTTTGTAGGTGATCTTTCTTCTCTCTCTAGCTGCGTTTAAAACTCTGTCCTTATCTTTGATCTTTGCCATTTTAATTATTATGTGTCTTGGTGTTGTCTTCCTGGGGTCCCTTGTGTTGGGAGATCTGTGGGCTTTCATGGACTGCGAGACTATTTCCTTCCCCAGCATGGGGAAGTTTTCAGCAATTATTTCTTCAAAGACACTTTCTATCCCTTTTTCTCTCTCTTCTTCCTCTTGTACTCCTATAATGCGAATATTGTTCCTTTTGGATTGGTCACACAGTTCTCTTAATATTCTTTCATTCCTAGAGATCCTTTTATCTCTCTCTGCCTCAGCTTCTCTGTATTCCTGTTCTCTGATTTCTATTCCATTAACAGTCTCTTGCATCTTGTCCAGTCTGCTGCTAAGCCCGTCGATGGCTTGTCTCATTTCTTCATTGTCTTTCCTGACTTCCCTCACTTTCTCCCTCAGCTCTTGCATATTTCTCTGTAGATCCATCAATATGGTTATGACTTTTGTTCTGAATTCTTTTTCAGGAAGATTGTGCATTTCCATCCCTTCAGGTTCCCTCTCTGGTGTTGTCTGGGTCTGGGTAAGTTTTGTTTGTACCATATTGCTCTGTCTTTTCATGGCAATAGAAGTGGTCGCTGGTAGGTGCCACGTATGTCAGCTGGGCACTTTAAGACTTTTAAAAAGAACGAAAAGAGGAAAAAAAGAAAGAAAAGAGAAAAAAGAAAACAAAAACAAAAAAAACGCCTGCTGGGAGTAGATTCTGTGAGGATGCTGTAGGTGGTGCTGTTGCTCCACTATTCCACAGCTGTGCCACTCCGCAGGGCCCTTTGTAGCTCTGGCCGGGGCGGCAACGAATGGGAGGCTGCTGATCTCTGTGGGGAGTCTCAGTGCAGTTACTTTTTCCCAGTTGCCAGCCAAGGGGTCCAAAATTCCCCAGGACTCCCAGCCTGCTGGGCTGAGTGTGCTGGGACGATCCTGCTCCTCCGTTGGGCCCCTGTCTCTTTAAGACTGCTAAAAAAGCGCGTGCTTTTCTTTTGTCCCAGGGAGCCAGCTGCAAGGACCCGGGTGCGTTCCCCGTCTCAGATCCTGCACCCTCTCCCTCTCCAATCTCCGATACACTGCGTGATGTGTGTCAGTGCTCCCGGCGCAGATCACCAGGGCTGGTTATTTTGCGGGCCTGTACTTCCACTCCCTCCCTGCTCTGAATCCTGTCCTCCCGCCCATGCGCTGGGGTGGGGAAGTGCTTGGGTCCCGCCGGGTCGTGGCTCCGTATCTTACCTGCCTCGCAGGGTGCCGAGTCCTCTCAGTGTAGATGCAGTCTGGGTGCTGTCCTGTATCTTCTGGTCTCTCTTTTAGGAATAGTTGTATTTGTTGTATTTTCATAAATATATATGGTTTTGGCAGGAGATTTCTGCTGCCCTGCTCACGCCGCCATCTTCCCAGTTTTCCGTGTCTGATTTTTAAAAGAAGAAATAAATGCTGTGGGTATTCAGTGCCTTCCTAAGAGAAATACCAAGTGACCATTGGCTAATTTCTTAATATCTGTAAGCCTCATTTTCCAGTCTGTAAATTGAGAATTATAATAGTATCTTCTAAGTGAGATAAAGCATATGAAGTGCTTACAACTGCCTAATATCAGATATGTATTCAATACTGTTTTTAAATTTTTTTTTAATCTCATATTGACTTTAAATGAACTTTACATAACTGTGTTCTTCTGCAGAAGACTTAACCAATGGGTCATATGATGACATTCTAAATGCTGAACAACTTGAGAAACTCCTTTACCTGCTTGAGTCAAATGAGGATCCTGTAATTGTTGAAAGAGCTTTGGTCACTCTGGGCAATAACGCGGCCTTCTCAGCTAACCAAGTAAGTGCCCTGGTCTGTGCAAATAACCTCCTCCTATTATGTGTGTCAGCAGGAATTATAATTCTGAGAAGTTACTTCCCAGATCCTCAGTTTTGTCATCTGTACAGTGTAGCTGTGTATACCTACAGCATAATGTTTGTTTACTCCTAAAAAGCACATCCTAATAATAACATTATTAACAGGATTGTAGACCCCTATGAAGTTGGTCACAGGCGTCACATTTGGAATAAGTGTGTCTAATTTATCAGCACTTAGCACTGCCTGGCTTTTTTAATTATTTAAAATTCAGCACTGCTGCTGTACAACAATGAAAGCATCTAACTTTTGAGTATATGCTTTACATTGAATACAAGTCTTCTGAGGATAGTTCAATGAAGGTGGCCCTGGGACCACACTCTGACAACCACTAGCAGCATAAATAGCTCTATGAGTAGAGACTTAACACAAAGACTGAAGAGCATAATTTGAATGTTCCTTCCCTCCCTCCCCCACATGAAGAAAGTAAACCATTTTTGTAATCATTTTCAACTAATGTCCTTTAACATTGTCGTGAATGCAAAATTATTTTGAATTTATACTGTATTTCAGCCCAGTTTTCTCTAGCATGACATGGTTTACTGTAAAACTCAAGAGATTTATAGGGATATATAAAAAATGTTTGTGTATTACACTCTTTCAGTTGCAAGTAACAGAACCCAACTTAAATTATTTTAAACCAAAAAGGGGAAATACTGAGCTCGGTTAACTTGGATATGCAGAAGTAGCATTCGTTTCCGGCATCAGGGACTGTGTGGGATAGAGGGTGAGCCCTCTCTGCCCCAGGGGAAGGAAGGGTGCCAGGCAAAAAAAACACCAAAGGGTGACTAATTGATTAGCATGCCTGTATTGGGTATTTCTGATACCATAGTTTTATGTCCCTCTGAAATTGTAGTCAGAGTGGGTCAGTAGCCACTGCTTAAACACGTGCTTTCTTGACAGGGCTGGTGAGAGTCATTGCCCCTTGTCATCAATTCTAGTGCCTTAATCTGCTTTAATAGTGATGATAAATCCTTGGGAAAAACCTGGAATTGCAGAGGAAGTTTCTTTTTCTCTCTGTGAAAAGCCCACCCTTAACAGTACAGTAGGGTTTTGGGCTGTTGATAAAGTAGATGACAGTAAGATACTATTTCTCTCTTTTTCTGAGAGAATGGCATGTGTTGACCTGACAGGAGTAATTTTCAGCTTACTTTTGTTGTGAGAAATCAGTTGACACATCTTTCAGTATTGGGGCCAAAGGCACATAGTAACATGGTGTGGCAGTTAAGGGTGAGACATCTCCAGATTATTCTTCCTTTGAAAATTCAGGTGCCACTTTTCAAACTGCAACTCCAATTCTTCAAGATGTTCATAGATGTTCCCCACTGAAAAATGACCCTCTTTTTGTCTATATTTCATAGAAATATTACATTCAGTACTCCACTCTTGGTGATTCCCAATGCGCATGAGCATATGAACGCTTCACATTAAACATGTTTTTTTTTATATCCAGTTTCCTAAACTTACTTAACCTTTTTTTTCTTAATGGAACATCTGTTAACATCTTGATGGATTAGTGTTCCAAAGAGTATATTTTAACAGAACACTACTTTAGTATTCTAAATCATAATTCTTTCCCAAATTTGCCTCTAGAGAAGTCATATAACTTATTTCAAAGTAATTTTGTTTGTAAATTGCTTTCAGGTCATTGCAGTAGCTGTGCAAACCTTCATTGTAGAGCTCTGTGCTGTATTTATGTAACTGTATCTTAATTTATTTTCAGTTGATTTTAGTTACTGCTACAATTACGGATTAGTAAAAAAAATTTAAGAATTAAAAAATTCTTAATTTTTTTGATAGATGGTAAAGGTATTTCCAAAGAGCCATTAGTTTATACTTGTATTTGTAGATGCAAAGAATTCAAAGAATTGGAGCACGTGTTGAACTCACGGTCCTGCCTTTTCTTTCTTAGGTCATTATTCGTAACTTGGGTGGCATTCCCATCATTGGAAGCAAAATCAACGATCCCAACCACAGTATTAAAGAGAAAGCTTTAAATGCGCTGAATAACCTGAGTGTGAATGTTGAAAATCAAGTCAAGATAAAAGTAAGTTATATGACATCACAGATGTGTAAGTTTTCTCTAAATGAAAGAGAAAATAACAAAAAAGTAAGTAATGAGACTTTAGTACACTATCTTTTATAATATGGCCAAGAAATATCTTTATTTTTTTCCAGCTTTATTGAGATAAAATTGACATATAACATTGTGTAAGTTTAAGGTGTACAATGTGATGATTTGATACATGTATGTATTGCAAACTGAATAGCACCGTGGTGTTAGCTGATACCTCATATAATTTTTCCATTTGTGTGGTAAGAACATTTAAGATCTACTCTCTTAATAACTTCCAAGTATATAATGCAGTACTGTTACCTGTAGTCACCCTGCTATATATGTTAACTCCCTATTCTCTTCACCTCCATCAGCCACTGGCTGGTAGCCGGCATGCTGTGCTCTGTTTCTGTGTGTTCGTCTTTTTTAGACTCTCCACGTAAAGTGAGATGATGCAGTACTTTTCTGTGTCTGACTTACTTCAGTAAGCATAATAGCCTCAAGGTCCATCCATCAGTCATAAATGACAGGATTTCTTTTTTTATGGCTGAAGAGCAGTCCATTGTTTATATGGACCATATTTTCTTCACCCATTCATCCGTCGGTGGACACTTGGGTCATTTCAGTGCCCTGGCTGTTGTGAGTAGTGCTGCAGTGAATGTGGGGGTGCAGGGATCTCTTTTAGAGTGCTTGCCCTTCTTTCGGGTATACACCCAGAAGTGGGGTTGCTGGGTCACTGGGTAGTTCTGTTTTTAATTTTTTGAGAAACCTCTGTTCTCTTTTTTCCATAGTGACTGTACCAACCACCAACTGTACACAAGGCTCCCTCCTCCTCAGGTCCACTCCAACCCTTACCTCCTGTCTTTAGTAACAGCCACCCTAGCAGGTGCTAGGTGACACCTCATTGTGGTTTGGTTTGTCTTTCCCTAGTGACTCGTGACACTGAGCGTCATTTCATGAACCTATTGATCATCTGTATGTTTTCTTAGGAAAAATGTCTATTCAGGTCCTCTGCCCATTTTTTATGGAGGATAAGGCAGAGGAGGGAGGGACCTGAGCCAGTCAGTAAAAGTACAGTTGCCTTCTGAATTTGGGGCTCGGTTTAATCCACATGTGATAGAAGTACAAGCCACAGTCAGATAACATAGCAGAAAGATATAGTAAATTGGGAATTTATGTTAATTCAGCATTTATTGAGATCCTGTGGTAGAGTTTAGAAATGAACGATTAACTCTTGTTTTAAAAAAACTAGAAGGAAGGGTGAGGCAAATCCTTAACAGCTGTAATTCAAGGCAGAACGTGATGGAGTGCTTTGAGGAAAAATGTAATGAAACATCATTGGGTACATGGAAAGGAGAAATCTCATCCAAAAGTTTCTGTAAAAGTAGAATACAGCCTGGCTGTTAGGAATGTCTAAGGTTTCTCCAGGTGGGGTTGGGGAAGGAGAAAATTCCAAGAGAAAGGATATAAATGCTCAACACATTTTAGGACATGATACACCAGCATCATACAAAAATATATGATTTATAAAGAGCTAAGGAAATGCCATTTTTAAAAAGATGGATGTGTAAATGAAATTGCGACCAAAGAGGGCCAGCTGATTTAACAAAAATATCATGTGGATCTGAAACCAGATTAAAAATTTAATCTCTGTTTGCTTTACTGCGATTACCTTTATTTCTATGATAACATGGATACATTTGGGTGGTTTTTTTTTTTAACTTAATACTGGCATTTGGCATAGGTGGTAATTTCTTAGCATTTTATATTGGGAAGTTTTTCTTCCAGTTGGAACTTTTGGTGGAGTTCAGATTTAGTTAGATGAATATCAGTTATCTGTGAGACATAATTTTTCCAAGCTGGAAAGATCAAGGCCAGACGTAGAAAGCAGAGTTTCAGAAAATTTTCCATCATGCTGGGTTTGGTTCTATGATGTGTGAAATAGGACGACTACCAGTACTTTTTGCCATTGCGGGGAACAATATTATGAAGGAGTTCATGTACACATACCTAGGTAAATAAGAAGAACCTTGGGTCAAATACCGTTTAGCCTCTGCTTATTTTTGATAGAACTAATTCTAGAGAAAAATCCTATTGCACTTTGTCCCCACTGTTCTTTACTTCTAACATGATGTAGCTCCTAGATCCTCATTAAGGTACTTGCCATGATGCAGAATGGCCTCACACGTCTCCCTCCTTGATCCTGGTGTGCCCAGACCCGTTGACACAGAAAGGTAACATGTGAGAGGCCACTGGTGTTGACAGCATGGTCTCTGGAATTGGACACTGCTCCCCCACCAGCTGGCTTATGTTGGGCAGGGCATCCAAGCTCCTTGAAGACGTTAAAGTCCTTGTCTATAAAATGTCTAAGTGAGATATATTTGCCAGCACAGTGTCTGGCATTAACAAGGGAAGCTTTAAAAAAAGTTCAGCAAAGGTTTATGGTTAGGGAGAAATGTCATCTTTTCTGAGGGGCCAGTCTCATCCTGAGTCAGCCACCCTACTCCACTGTGCAGAGAGTTATGCTCAATAGAAGACCTTTGGAGATTCTAAGATACACACTGTTTCCCCCACCTCCAGGTGTACATCAATCAAGTCTGTGAGGATGTCTTCTCTGGTCCGTTGGACTCTGCTGTGCAACTGGCCGGACTGAGATTGTTAACAAACATGACCGTCACCAATGATCACCAGCACATGCTTAGCAATTACATCACAGACTTGTTCCATGTGTTGCTTACAGGAAATGGAAGCACCAAGGTATGAATGAAGTCATTATTACTGGAGCTATGAAGAGGTATTGCATCAAACCTATTAAGATTGGAAGTGAATTTACAGGTTGCTTATCCAAAATTGATGTCCCTTAAAAAAGAGTTTCATTAAAGTCTATTAAAAACCCTTGCACAGGCCCAAGAAAGTACATTATTTTTTTTTTAATTTTTTCTTTCTTTTTTTTTAATCTCTATAAATTTTAAGTCTTTCTGGCAACCATCTTGCTGTTCCACTTTTTGTGTCAAGAAAGTACATTATTTTATCTTCTAATATTGAATTGCAGAATTAACTTTTGAAAATAATCTGTTATTTCATTTGGTTTTCTGAAAGTCAGAAAGCTGCCCCCTCACCAGATAGAGGAACACTGTGATTAAAAGGAATCTTTGAGTCATGGTGCTGGTTAATTTAATTTTCTGCTTAACCTCAGGGTTAACAGGACATTTTTTTGATTCAGTCATTATTAGTTGAAAAGTCTTCCAAAAAATGTTTTCGGTTTTAATAATGGGTATGTCAGTTCCTCTCTTTGAGCAGTTACATAGCTATAGGAGGCAGTAGTGATCCACCTGAACTACACAGAATCTCAGGAAACACCCTCTGAAAGTTACTTGAGTAAACCCCCTCGTATTAGTGTGCATTCTTACAAGTTCCACTTTTTCAAGAAAAAGGGTAAATACAGAAGGTAGACTAGTCAGTTTCTGAAGTTGGGTTGATTCTTCATCAGTATTTTGCCATATTGGTCTGTGTTCTTTGGCAGTTGAGAGAAAAAATCAGTGATGTTATTTCTGAGGTTATCAGATAGTGGTCACAGGAGAGCCTCACTATAGTCCTTTTAAAATTTGTTCTGAGATATTTTTATATGGCTTTTCCAAATTTCCAGTGCCCAGACTTGCTTACAAATCTGACCCAAGATGTACCCAAAGGTATTTGGAATTAAATGTAATAATAGTATCAGCAATATTTTAGCAGTACTGCTCCATCCATAGGCAGTTTCCAAAATGCATGCACCCATCAATATTCTCTCCACGGGAGCAAAGTAACTTCCAACCCCTGAAGCCCGGTGGAAACTCCCTTCCCTTCACCCCAAGGCCTTGCAGCTGTGGGGAAAAAAAATATCTCCTCTGCCTCTCTCTCAGCTGCTTTACCCAAAACCTCAGGAGAAAAACCAAGCACATAGCCAGGCAAGTCTGGCCTTCTGGCTCTGTAGATCCATCTCAGACATGACCTATGTTTTAATATATTTTATGACTTTTGAAAAGGTGACTCATACCACAATAGTATGTTCTATTTTT